>JAUMHI010000064.1:15375782-15390175 GCA_032359435.1 Enteromius unitaeniatus
TTGTGATGTAACATGACTCAGTTAAGGGAGTAAAATGACCTGTTAGTAAAGTAACGTTTACACACACACACACACACACACACACTGAGGTTGTAAAGTCTGCTGTCATATTATTTTTTTGAACACTGATGTATATATTGGTGTTATTTTAGTATTATTGTGATACTATTATAGTTTGAATAGAGCTTTTTATTTTTATGACAAGCAAGATTAGATAAAAGATTAAATTCTGATTATATATTAAGTCATTATATATTTGGATTTTATATAACTATTAAATATTAAATAATGAAGTTAAATTAAAAAAAAAATGAATGTTTTAATGGTGAAACTCCTCACTATTATAGTCTTTCTTTTTTATATCTCTCTGTTTCATCAATAATATCATTATGTTGTCTTGTCTCTCAGAGAAGCGTCTGCTGCCATATATGATCACCATTGGTGATGGTATTCATAACTTTGCGGACGGTCTGGCCATGGGTGCTGCGTTCTCTGTGTCGTGGCGTTCAGGACTGGCAACATCGCTGGCTGTTTTGTGTCACGAGCTGCCTCATGAGTTAGGTGAGATGTGTCTATTTGAGAGAAACTAATCTAGCCACAAAAAAATGCATTAAAAACAACTAGAATGTAAAATCTGGTTAGGACAGACTTCGAATGTTGTTTAAATATTACAAAAGTTTGCATACTAAAGACTTCTAGAAACATTTTAGGTTTGGTTTTCTTGAAAAAAACACTTAACAGGTTTGTGCAGTAACACAATGTGAGCTACTGCTTCATCAAAACAATGAAAACGTGCTTCTTTTTCATGATGCTAAATAATTCGAATTCTTTTAACTTGTAGATATCATAGAGGCACATTAATGACAGGTTGTTTTGAATTGGTCAGGTGATTTTGCGATCCTGCTGCACTGTGGTCTGTCGGTGAGAAAGGCTCTGCTGCTGAACGTAGGCAGTGCTCTGACCTCTTTCATCGGTCTGTACATCGCTCTGTCCGTCTCTAGTCAAACCATCGCTGAGGAGTGGATTGCTGCCATCACCGCCGGCTTCTTCCTCTACATCGCACTCGCAGACATGGTACGTTTGGTACTTTTGTAACTCTTCTCATTTTGTGCAGATTGTAAGCTTGATTTTCTATTTAACATGGAAGCCTGTTTGTGCCGAGCAATATAAAATATGAATACAATTTTTAAAAATGAGTGCTGTCAAATGATTTCTTTTCTTGCAATTCGGAGAAAAAATTATATAAATACTCACAATTCCAGGTTGACATGATGCACTTCTGATATTTGTTTCTACCATGCAACAAAAATTCTGAATTGCAAGATACAAACATAATAGTAAGATAAAGTAAAACTCCCGCAAGTTATGTTCAATTCCAGAATTAACTTTATTTCACAATTTTTTGTAGTAGAATTACTGGTTATAGCCTTATTTTTCAGAGAAACAGCTACAGTATATAAACATAACATGTTTCCTTGAAGAGAAATACTTCCTTACTTGAAGTATTTGAGTGGAATCCGTTGATCTAAACTTCAATTTCTCTGTATTTTCCTGTCTAGCTTCCATCTATGATTCATGTGGACAGTAAAAAACCATGGCTGACATTTCTGCTGCAGAATCTGGGTCTGTTGACTGGATGGGGGATTTTATTACTCCTGTCTTTATATGAAGATCAGATAGTAGGGGTGTGACGGGACACTTATCCCACGAGACGAGATTTTTTGACTTTTAAAATAAATCCTCAATGATAAAATACATAATTGTAATTAAACTATTTTTATTAAATTACATGCAGTAATAATAAAAAGCTGAAGTGAAGTATACCCGGGCCTTATGTGTGCCTACTCTGGATGCCATAAAATGACCATTGAAAAGCATTTGGAATTTGTTTCAGCACGTCATAAATAGAACGCGGCAGCAGTTTCCTGTCAGAGATTTGTTGCGCCGCATCATACCACTATCGCGAGGATATCTCCAAGTTCACACAAGATCTCGTCACACCCCCATCAGATAGGAATCTAGGAAATGTACTTGTGCCATATTCTCTCCCTCTACCATGTTTGTGTGATTGTTATTTAAACAGTGGTAATATAAGCACATTCTAAAATGGAATATTTTTAAACCCTTGTTTTTATTTCTAATAGTTAAACTGATTGTTTTTGTTGAGAACAGAAGAAAAAAATGAAGGGAAAAGAAAAACAAAATTAATTATTTGTTAACAAAAATTATTGTAACACTTTTTTAAACAACTCACTTTTCAAATTTGGGTCGAATTAGAAACGAACATTTACAATAGATAAGTCAGACATGCAAATCAATTGATAAATGGCTTTAAAATGGATTTTACTGAATCTTAAAATTTTCCTAATATAAGTGATATAAGTTTCTGTCTTGTGATGAGAGAACCTGTGAATAAGTACAGTAATGGTGATCTGTAGCTCAGTCCTAGCCTAAAAATATTCACTCATGGCCTTTGTGCTTTCATAAACATTATGTAAAGAGTCTCTTCAGCGCTGTGGTCTTACGTATGTGTGTGAGTGTAGTATTAGTCATGTCTGAGATTGCAGAGCTGAAAGTTCTGGTAAAGCCAGGGATTTTGTCTCGTCTTCAAAGTCGAAATGCTGAAGTTTCATTTGATTCTGACTCACATGACTTAAAAGTGCTCATTAGAGGATGAAACTTGTAAAAACACAGAACAATGACTGGTGTCTCTAAGATATCACAAGTGCACACCCAATTTAAAATACAGAGCAATAACTGCAAACTTTTAAAATTAATACCACATAATTTAATGGTATTTAAAGTGAAGTGACTTGTGGCCAGGTGACCCATACTTGGAATTCATGCTCTGCATTTAACCCATCCAAAGTGCACTCACACACCCGGAGCAGTGGGCAGTCATCGCTGCTGCGTCCAGGGAGCAGTTGGGGGATTGGTGCTTTGCTTAAGGGTCTCCCCTCAGTCGTGGTTATTCACTCCCACCACCTACAATTCCCACCAGACCTGGGACTCAAACCCACAACCTTTAGGTTACAAGTCCAACTCTCTAGCCATTAGGCCACGATATCAGGATCAGGAAAAATTGCCATGCTCAGTAACCTTCTGAAACAAACTAACCCTGGGACATAACCTGCTACCGAGCAGGTCATCTTCAGAGAGTAAGTTCCTATGGTTACATACATACCCAGAAAGTTACTTCTGCTTTTGGAACCGAAAGTTGAGGTTATCCACTAACTTACCCGGGTATGTCACATAACCTGCTTTCTGGAATACCCCGTACTATTCAACTATTCTTGTGTAAAAGTTTGTGTGTTGGTTATATTCTGTGAAACACAGGTGAGATTGAATCGACTGAACGTGAGCTGAACGAGTTGACATGAAGGACAGATGTACAACACATGCAACTGACACACAACACTTTGTTTCCTTGTACTGAAAAATGAGGAAGACTCTTCTACAGTTTACAGACCATCTGAGCTAGGCAACAACACAAAGACTGACCAAAAAAAAATGGATTTTGATACAATAATTAACATTTAACAAAAAAGTTAACTGGCAGTGGTAATATATTTAGTTCTCAATAATTATATTACTATGGTTCTATATTAAAATTGCTAAATTTAAATTATTATTTGTAATTTCAACAAAGAAGTGTTCTTTTGTTTCTAAAAGATTTCCTCTTTTCCAAGTCATTCAATAAAAAAAATTTAAAAAAAAAAAAGTAATAAAATATCAAATCCTGTACACTTTTTACATTCTGGAGGTAGTTTTTATATTCATATGTGATGACTAATTACAGCAGGAATTACCAGAAGCATAAGCATCTAATTAAGGTATATGTCCCCCTGTGTTTAAATCACATTATACATATAAAATAGGGCTGCACGATTGTTGATTATTCCCATGAAATTGTAATTGCGATTATTAATTATGAGTATCACAATTTACACCGAATGAGGTTTATATCATTGTTACATAATCCAACTGCTTCTATAGTATTAAAAGCCTCAAATGTCAATTATAAATTGGATTGTTTGTTCTTTTACTATAAATGGTATTATAATGTTACACTAAAACTAAATGTTAACACATCAAAATAAAAGAGGCACATCTTAAGCACGCAAAACGATTAACTGCCACTTTGAACCATTACATAATTGTAGCGCCCGTAATTATAATTCCGATTGGAAAATGGATTAAAAGTGCAGCCCTATTATAAAGGTTCATATATGCTGTTGTTTGGGGTTGTTTAGTATACATGTATAAATTGATCTGGATCTGACAAAACAGCACAATAGTGCCCACTACAGGACACACTGTGCAACCACAACTGCTGTGTTTACAGATCACCATGATTCAACTCTGGAAAAGAAGTCTTTATTAACACACAACATGTAAACATTTAAAAGGGTGACAAACCGCACAAATAAATACATCGTGAGATCATGTTACCTCGTTCTAATGATCTCCTGTGTAGCTAAACGAATGATCGCATTGAAATCAAACTGAATATATTTCCTCCAGTATCTTCGGTCACGTCCGTACATCTGTGCTGGATAACACGGACTTCCTGTGGGGGCACAGAAACACATCGAAATACTTCCAAATAAAAAAAACAAAACGAATTAGTAGGTTGAAGTGCGTTGTCATTAGAAACAAACCGATGCCGTGGAAGATTCTGGCCACGGCTCGACCGGAGAACTTCTCATCGCTGCGACTGGACAGGAAACCTCTGATGTCCGCAGAGATCTGAGCCTCCCAGTCCTTCATCTGAGGACACAGCACGACGACCAGATTCAGAGATAGAAACGAGAGTTCTGGTTGTTAATGAAACTTTGAAAGAGTCGCACCTTGCATTTGTTGAGCTCTTCCTCCTCGTCGTCCTCTTCCTCCTGATAGTGTTTGCTTTGGTCCAGGTTTCTCCTCTTGTCGAAATAATCTCGCAGCAGCTCTTTGAGAGCCTGGCTCCTGCTGTCCTCCAGATCGTCCATACACAGACTGCAGTTACGGTACGCGACGCTGCACACAAACACGCTCAGATGATGGGATTTGCTGAGAGTGAAGGACACGATGGTTAGAAGAGCTCATGTGGGACGTGGGTCTGACCTGCGGAAGGCTTTGAAGCAGGTTTTGAGCTGGTACAGCTGTGTCCTCTCCTGTGCCATCACTCTGCCGTGGAGAAACACGCAAACCGCATCAAACTCATCCGCCGTCAGGTCACCGTAGGACCGGAAATAGAAGGACAGCGCGGAAAACTCCACATGGACTCCACTCCGTCCTGTGCCTCCATATGAACCTGACCAGATGAAAAGACAGATAGACCTAGATTTCATTTTGTTTAACATTACAGCTGGGGAGTAATAATTTCAGAGGTCCTGTCCAATCAGAATAAAGCTAGTGGTGTGTAACATGCATCAGATGATCTGTGAACGACGCCGTCTCCTCGCACCTGTGTGTGAACCCCACTGCAGCTGTCTCAGGCCTCTCTTTACCAGAGGAAGCTGCCAGCCCATAGTGTCCGCCAGCTCTACCACATCAAACTCCAGAGTGTCACATGACTCCACGCGCTCCCCCGCCATGCGTTTGCGCGCCAGGGCCACGGCGACCGGAGGACACCTGACAACATACAAAACAACACAATCAGCACTGAAGAGCTTCACGAAAGCATCCAAAGCTACTCTGTCACACTGCGAAAGAGCAACATACAGTTTGGTGATTTTGCGGAGTTGTTGCGGACCACCGTAGCACTGCAGCTTACAGATGGAGAGCGTCGGGTGGAGAAGCTCCACCCACTGCTGAGGATGAAGCTCCAGGTAACACAACAGAGTCTCCAGACCTAAAACACACAGAAACACAAACGAAGAAGGGCCATGATTTACTGTAAAATGTAGAACATTTCTAAAATTTAATTACTCTCAGAACGTCTGGATTTCAGCACTAAGTCTTACTCTCTTCGGTGATGTCGAGGGTTTCCACGGTCTCTTGCATGGGAATGGCTCTCTCATGTGTGTGACATGGGCGCTGTACTCTCACATCACTCAGTTTCAGATTGTCGTCGCTCTCCTCCGGCTCCTCTTCTGTCATATGAGTTGGTTTGTTGTGCTCCTGTGGAGTGTGTGTCTGCGGTGGTTGTTGGTCTGTGGGAGTCTCTGTCATCTGCTGATCCGTGTCTTCACAAACCTCCATCTCCAGTAACTCACTGTCAGATACTTCTGCAGCCTACAGGGTATGAGACTCAGACTTCAGTTCAACTCCAAAAAAACCATGCATGAATAAAATTCAGTAATGAAAATACATTAAACAATTGATATTTTTGGAATTCCTCAAATGTCACCTGTGTCCAATCTCGCTGCGTCTGTTGAATCTGTCTGCATTTACACGGAGGAAAAACCTTCTGCACCAGTTTCTTCACTGTATAAAAATCCACTGTGTCTGCGTAGATGTGTCTGCGCAGCTCGTGCAGGTCTGCACCCTAAATGCAATATACAGTTCAAATAATAAAAATATCAATTGTTGCATTGTAGTTGGTAACTACAATTAACTGAAAATATTAAAAGTTAATTTTGTTAATTGACAAAGCTAAAATTAAATGTAAAAGACAAATTTAATGTAAATGAAAACAGAAATAAAATTACTACAGCTGAAAAAAGACAGCTATTTTTTTGAAACACAAATACACAGAAACACAAATAAAGAAGGGCCATGATTTAGTGTAAAATGTACAACATTTATAAATTTAATTAAATTAAGTGTTATGTAGTTATTAATATTTAGAGTTTTTGTTTTCAGTTTATAGTAATTTTGTTGTATGTTTTGTGTAATTTGCAAATCATCTGAAACTGCATTAAACTAAGAATTTAAAGTTAATGTTCAGTTTATTCTAGCTAACATTTTCCTTTTAGCTAGATAACATAAAAATATTTTTAATATTTTTTTTAAATGACAAAACCACATCATAAAAAAAAAGGTTTTGTAATTATCATCTAAAATAAAAAAAATTAATACAAAAAAATAGATCCGGTTAATTAAAATAAAGTTGAAATGAAACACAATATAGATATGAAAAGAAAAAAAAAAGCTTAAATGTAAATTTAAACAAGTAAAACCAGTTAAAATACTAAGCTGAAATAAAAATAAACGAAAAATAAATAGTAATACGGAGAATAAAAAGAACAAAAGCAGAACACTAAATGACTGAAACTTTCAAATTAAAGTGAAAATGAATAAATACTATAAAGGTAAAGAATATATAGTATAAAATATATTACGAATATTAAAAACAGCTACTAAACAAGCACAGACCTCAGGGTCTAGAAACAGGTGGCAGTGTGCTGGGTGTCCGTCTCGTCCTGCTCGGCCAATCTCCTGCACATAGCTCTCAAAACTTTTGGGCATGTTGTAGTGGATGATCCCACGCACGTCTGACTTGTCCAAGCCCATCCCGAAAGCCACGGTGGCCACCACAACACGCAGCTCCCCACACATGAAGTTATTCTGAACTCGCCGCCTCTCAGACGCAGACATCCCGGCGTGGTACGCCTCAGCTATCCATTTCAGAGGCTTACGGATCTTCTTCCTGGCTAAGTTTACATGGGCAAATGAAATAAGTACTTCCAAACAAAGCCAAGAAGAGTTTTGTATGACAGTGACGTATTTACCAAGAGCTTTCTTCTTCTTCCCTACAGGATTGTCCTCATCCCCTGGAGCCGGTTTGGAGGACTCTCTCAACATCACCCCCTGCAGGCAGGTGCGCAGCAGTGCAGCGATACGGGACGTCTCCTCTCGCCTGGTACAGTACACGATAACCGACTCTAGAGCGCCAAAGCGTTCGCCCTTCAGCAAAGACACCAGAGCCTGCGGGAAAAAACATTCACTTATTTGAGGCAGTGTAACACCTAGGGATGGACAATATCTTATTGTTTGCCCTCACAAGTCCAAAATAATCCCATGAAAGCATTGCATATTTAGTAACGATTAATCGTGATTTTTTTATATGATATAATTTCTAGAAATATATAGATGTATATACCTGTAAATGTTCTGAAAACATATGCTGTGTGTGTTTATATATACATAATTAATATACGCATTCATTTCTTTGGTTTCATGTTGTTTAGTTGCATTTAACTTAGTCTGCGACATGAAAACAAAACTTTCAAAAGGCACCTGCTCTTTGTCTCGGTCCATGGACACGGACAGCTGGAGGTTGTGAGGGACAGCAGCAGAACGGACAGCGATTCCTTCCTGATCGTTGATGTCCAGGTGTCGGGCGATGTCCAGAGCTGTAGACAGAGTGGCTGTGGCGGTGAGACCCAACAGACAGCGCACACCCAACCGATCCCTGAGCACCTAACACAGCAAGCATACATCAAATCTGCAATGATCAAATGAAAAACCAAAACGATTCATTTGAGGGACATACCTTGCACAGTCTCAGATAACAGGGCCGGAAGTTGTGTGACCATTCAGACACACAGTGAGCCTCGTCAATACAGGCGAAGGCCACAGGAGGAAGCTGGTCTGCAGGAGGGAGGCATCCTGACCCCGAGTGACCTCCGCCGACCAGAGCTTCAGGAGACAACAGCAGGACATGCACCTGACCGGCCTTTACCTACACACACACACACAATAAAACTCAGAGAAAGACATATACGCCCACAGATTCATATAAGACATGATGAGTATCGCATGGGCATTCCAATTAATCTAAATTAAACTGCAGATGGGTTTTTGAACGGGTTAAAAAAATAACATAAAAAAAAGAAAAAACATGACACACACACACACCTAAATTAAATTAAATAAATTGACTACTAAAATTCAGTATAAAAACTAAAACATGCAAAATAATATCAAATAAAATTAAATAAAAACATGCATCACAAAATATAACTCAAAATAAAATAAAAGGGAAAGTAATTTTTTTTGGCTCCAATTAAAATTGTTGCCTAAAATAAAAAGATGTTATAAAATGACTAAATATAAAAACAAATTAATTATTAAATAAAACTAAAATACTACTATAAAATAAAAAGGTTAATAAATACTATAATAGAATATTAATGATAATAAATGAACACTGGTTAGGAAAAACACTAAGATAAAAAGCCTTTATACCTGTATAATAATACAATTACAGTCTTTACCTTCTCAATAGCAGCTTCTCTTTGTTTCTTAGACATGTTGGAGTGGATGCAAGCAGCTTTCAGATTCGGCGGGAGTCCTGAGAGCTTCACAAACAATGTAAACATGAATTCACAGCACCACAATACAGCAAATCTGAGTGAGAATTCCCTGCATTCGAATTTTAGAATGTAACTTGTGAAATAATTCAATAAGGCTTTCCGATATAAAGTCAAACGTACCTGATCATCCATCAGAGACACCAGAGGAGACACCACCAGTGTGATGCACTTTGACCGCTGGGCGTACAGGTACGCAGGAAGCTGGTAGCACAGAGATTTGCCCATACCAGTGGACAAAACCACTAGTGTGGACAGACCTGAATACAAAACAAAACCACCAGCAGATCAGAGAAGCCACTTAACACTTCACATACTGTACAACTCCAATTCATTTCGCTCATTGCCTTTCTGAACAGCAAAGCTCACTCATATGTGGGTTAAAAATATATTCAAATGGGTTTTAGGAAACACATTCCAGGCTGAACCATTTTTCTACAATCAAATCCATTTTTAGGTCTGAACAGTAAAAACTGTGGTTATTATTGCAGTGGTTATTGTATTCATAACTTGGTACGTCATTTGTATTTAGCAATCAATCATATTCCAATGTAGTAATGTTTCAAACGTCTAATAACCTCCCACCTGACAGGATCCTCATGATGGCTGTCTCCTGGCCAGGCCTGAAGGACTTGTAACCAAAGTCTCGGAGAGCTTCGTACACCTCTGTCGGGACATCTGTGGAAAATCAAAGGAAAAACTGAATAAAGAGACATTTGCACAGAATTAAGCTATTACAGCACATGAATGTGACATACCTTGAACTTTCCCATCATCCTTTGGTCTGTAGAGCGGCTCCATAGGTGGAGGAGGGGCGGGACGCTCATAATCTGGTCTGATGATATTGAGCAGTATCTCCTCCCCCTGATCCTCCCTCTCCGAGGAGTCTCCACCCACAGAGGGAGGGGCCACTGAAGTAAGAAAGCAAAACCTTTACCTTTGCTATTGTGGGTGACATGGATATTATAAGTTACTAAAAAAAAAAATCTTAAATGTTATTTTATTTCAGCTAGTTTCCAAGGCAAGAAAGAAAATAAAAATAACTAAATTAGTATTTTTTTTTTTTTATTTGAAGACCCACCAATAGGCTCTGAGCGCAGAGTTCCTGTCGCCCGAGCGACTTCCTCCAGCGTGGGTAGCTCAAACTCCTCCTCCTCTTCTTGAGTTTCTTGCTGTCCAGCAGAACTCACAACGGGAACTGAAACGCAATCTCAGATGATCAATAACACAACCACAAATTCATGAGAGCAGAGTCACATGACCTTAGCAGCCTCTCACCTCTTCCTCGACAGTCCTGTGCCCAATGTCCCGTCCCGCCACACTTGTAGCAGGTATCGCCTTGACGATTGAAGCCGCCGAACCGCCCCCTGCCTCTCCCAAATCCACCCCCGAACCGCTCGCCCTTCAGCTGGAACTTCTGCACGTACATCTGAAATAATTATAAAACATTGAGAAAAGCACATTAATGAATTACCCACAATAAACAGAGTTCCAGTATATTTATTCCCCACTTTACAGCAATTTTACAATGTCAAAACTCTCTTTGTCAGCCAAGTAATCAGCTAAGAAAAAAAAGGGGTTTTGTTCCCCATTTTATATGACTATAATATTATTATTATTATATAATATTAATATTTAATAAAATATTATTTATTATTATTAAACATAATATTTAATTATTTGAATTCTAGAAATTCAAAAATTATACTTGCTAAAAAATGACTTTAAAAAAGTATTTAGTAATAACAGCAACAACAACAACAACAGTGTTTTACCGGACAACACACTTAGAGAGTTTCTAAGAGTTTCTCTTATTTCAGGGTAAATATACTCTGAGATTTCACTTAACCTCCTTTCTGAAACCAGCCCCAGTAAAATTACAACAGCCTACTAATACTTACAAAGATCTTCATTTATTTGTTTTCAAATGTTAGGGCTTTTATTTTGAAGCAAAACCATTGGGAGACTTTAAAGTCTGGTGAAGGGAAAACATTTCCAGTAACACACCGATTAAATTGAATCTATTGTGGGACATCTGAATTTTTGTCAAATATAATACACAAATCACGTGGAATATTTTATGCTGTATTTTTGTTTGATAGTCATGGTCACTATATACTGTTATCATTGTATTTCAATTGTGTCCAAATTGTTTCAAATCATCTGTATTTGTATTTTTTTATAGTAGAAAGTTATATTGGGTTACAGCAACAAAAAGGTTAAGCAAACTATGACAATTTGAATTTTTGGATGAACTATTTCTTAAAAAAATACTTTATCATCAACCGACCTGTTTCCTTAGCGCAGCTCCTCTCAAAGCAAATCCCTTAACATGGGACTTCTTCTTCAAATTGATTTTCACAAAGTTGCCATCTGTATTTTTTGTTGGCCTGTTTCAGCAGAAGGACAAGAAATCATTAAAACACTAAACGAAATGCAACAGCTGCTTGGCGGTATTCTCAAGAACTAGAAGCTAGAACACCTTTTCCTACTCAGTTTCCTTCTAGTACACTTTGATACAGCACTCAGCACTTTCAATAAGGACCTTCTGTGACCTACCCTCTTTGTGGAGGGTTTCAATGATCCCCATTTTTCACAATATTCATATTTTTTGGAGACGTACCCGAGATGTGATTTTTATGGCACGCACCTGACCCTGACGGTGTTCTTCATTCTATATGCAGCAGCTCTGGCCTCCTCTTCATCCACCTCTCCCAGTAAATTCTCCTGAGGAGTTGCTCGTTTCTGGATTGTGTTTTTCTCTGAAGTGGCAGTGTCATCCTCCTCTTCATCGACATTTCCTTTCTTCTTTCCTCTTTTTTTGGGCTGATCCTCTCCAGCTGCCTCTCCTTTCTTAGTTCTCCTTCTCTTCTTCACTCCACCTTCCTGCTTCTCAGATTCGTCCACGTCATCATCACCCTCCCTCTGTCTTTTCCGACCTTTGTTTTTTTGGCCACCTTTGGGCTGTTCTCTGTCATCGGAGTCTTGAACTTTTCCAGCCCTGGGTTTGCGTTTCTTAGCATTTGAAGCAGATTTAGGCTCCTCTGAAGAAGCCTCATCATCTCCCATGAGAGCCGCAGTGTTGTTTTGATATACCCGTTCACCATCAGGCCCCGGGGAACCCAATTCTGCATCCACCACCACATTACTCCTTACTAAAGATGCTACTGGATCTTTCTGTACACCATCCTCTGACAAGGAAGATTTCTTCTTCTCCAGTGAAGTCTTTGGCGATGTTTGACCCTCATTTGACGTAGTTTTGCTTATAACAGAAGGTTGTAAGATACTGTTCTGAATTTTCGACAGCTCTGAATTCCCAGCAACAGGTTTCTGAGGTTCCTCCACCTCATCGAAAACCTGGCAGCGTGCAAGCCAGCCGCAGTCCACAGAGGAAAACCTCTTGGTCATGGACTGCTTCAGAAACTGGACCTTCTCCAAGCTCTTGTGTGCAGAGCCCACTGCTGGAGACCAGGATTTGGAGGGGGTTATGGATGGAAAGAGATCTGATGGCTCGTCCTCTAACTCTGTGCTTGCCGTCTGTACAGGAGGAGCGCTGGGGTCTGGACAGGTGTTAGCTGGCTTTGGTGTGTGAGTCTCTACATCTGTCTGTGCTGCACTGGAGTCTGGAGTCTGATTCAGCGGTTTTGCTGGTGTTCGGCAAGGGGTTGTTGCTTTTTTCAGAGAAAAAGATCGCTCCTAGAATTCAGTACGTGTGAAGAAAAAATAAGATCTATTTATCGAAACGACATTAATTAAGAATAGCTTCAATCAAAGTATCATTAATGGTAAAACAGCCATTATTAAAAAGGTATGTAATGCAAAAAGCACAACATAGTAGGATTATTGATCAGTGGAAATATTCTTTAACATTATATCTTCTTAATAAAATTAAAGGTAAAATAAAGAGCCATTTTAAATATTACAATGATATCGGTAATAATAATAATCAGTAGAAAGGTTTCTGAAAATATATTACACAGTAACAGAGCATTATAATTGTTATAATTTTACATCTTAAAATATATATAAAAAAAAAACATTACATACATGCCTTCATCTTTTTAATTGTTAAAATTAATTATATAGTATTTTACTTTTTGTTTACTTTTATTCTTACATTTTAAAGGAATTTATTAAGAGCGATTCTCTCTACCATTATCATTCACTACTTTTATTTAAATTAAATATTAATAATAATTAAATATCACAACGTGTCATATATTGTCATGAGATGAACTTTTAATGATATCACCCAGTATGTAACATTCACCTTTGTTAAAGCTCCCAGATTGTTCTTCAACTTCATACCAAAGTACTGAGCTGAAGCTTTCAGTGTCTCTTTATCATCTGATGACAGTTTCGGTACAGCAGCTGGCAGACTCTTCCGGTTGAGGTGAGACCCCCAGCATCCAGATTCCTTCAACAGTGAACACTACACTTAACCAGCTATGATCTTCAGAAACCACAAAGACGGCTGATGAATGTTTAAAATCGAGGAATTGGATTAGTCCTCTTACAGCAGTAGAAGGCTGGCTCTCTGGGGGTTTTGTGTGATCCTCCTGCTCAGTGCCATTCCTTTCTTTTGCTGCTTTGAGAGAACGGTATTCTTTATAGAGTTCTGCAAAAAGAAAAGCACACAGGGTAAAATGAAATATTTAAATCGTAACAGGGCCATATGTCACTCAGCAACTTACAAACAGAACGCAATAAACTTACCTCTCGTCTCCTCTGGAGCTTTCTCAATGTCGTCCTTGAAAATATACGAGTTTTGGACAGCATTAATAACATAACAACCGAAGAACATGAAATAGAATATTAAAAAAACAACAACACAATATACCACCATACTGATGAATATACAACACCTTATTAGGTTTTCTGTTGTTTGTTTGGAAGAAAGACAGTTCCCATTTCTTCAGGAGGATTTTAACGTCATTGTATCGATCCATTTATTCACTTTATTCGTGAAAACAAATAGAAACACAAACGTATCCAACAACCTGTTTGACTTTATAATTCCGCCATAAAACAAATCGACATCAGACTCGCTATAAAAGGACTATTTCAGAAGCGCATGTTGAAGAAAATACCATATATATATATATATATATATGGAAAAAATATAGCACTTATACTTATCACTCACTGAAC
>JAUMHI010000064.1:15390275-15407166 GCA_032359435.1 Enteromius unitaeniatus
ATATATGGAAAAAATATAGCACTTATACTTATCACTCACTGAACTACGACTTTTAACTGAACGCGCCAAATGTCAAATCAGCGTTGAAAACAATAGATAACTTCCGCCTCTTTCCGGTAATGTCATAATAAAAGTCCGTGAACAAACTCGCAAGAGATCGCAAAGGTCAGATTGCCGTCAATTTGATTAAGATATCCAATTTATAATTTCTTATATATATATATATATATATATATAAGCATCATTACTGAAAGATAATTTATCTGACAACACAGTTTGGTTTTTGTAGCAAGTTTAATAATAACAATACTATTAATAATATAGTAATGATAAAAAAAAATATCATGGCACCTTGATATATCATATGGTATTTAAATTCAAGTTTCATGTTAATATTAATCAATTACAGTTTTACTAAAAAACTAATGAATAATTATTGTTTCTTCAGACTGAACATCAATTAAATGTTGCTGCTTTCTTCATAACAGGCCACATGGTAGCTTTTTTCCATGGACATCACTCGCACAATCTCATTTGATCCCTGTGTACATAAAAAAACACAAATCACTATTTCAAACATTATCATTTATCCAATAGATGTAATGTATATGATATCAAACATTACACATGATATCAAAAATAGTAATAATAAAAGCTTTAGAATTAGAAATATACCTTATTAGGAAGGATGAGCTGTTCACATATAGCACATGTCTGTGCCAGAGTCCTATGCAATAAAATTATGCCAAACAAAATATAATCAGACCTAACAATTCAAGAAAATCCATGTGTTATAACTTGGGTTACTCTTCTAGGCAATAAAATAGTTTAGTTTTTTTTTTTTTGTTGAGGCACTCAAAGGAATTTGGTTAGGATTTAATTTAATCTACCATTAATTAACTTAATTATATATATTTACTGTGTGTCCATGACATCGTGTTGTTCACCTGGTGTAATCTTTCACACAATATATCTTGTTTTGTTTGTCGACACTAAACGGCTGTCCCTCCAGTGTCTCATTACAGACGACACAGCAGAAACAGTCAGGATGGAAGGACTTTCCCAAAGCCTGGAGCACCTAAAGGGGTCAGAGGTCATCTTGCTAATGGATCATGTGGTAGGAAATTCATTCATTCTATCCATTACAACACACACAGAATGCTTCTCAGGCTGACCGTATCTGTGATTAAATATCCGCAGGATGTGCAAACCTCTGCAAAGTGCTTGACGCTGGAAAACTGAAAAAGAAAGGAAACATTAAAAGCATAATCATAATCTAATTGTAATGTTAAAAATAATCAACAAACAAGACCAAACCACAAACCAAATAATCCTCCTCACAGAACACCCGTCCTAAATACTCATAAAACGCCTTTCCTTTCAGTTTCTTGCCTGCGTGGAGGAGATAAAAAAAAGAAAAGACATCATACTGAGTTTATTGATGCACGTAAAATAAACACTTTGTGAAGCACTACATATAGTTAAGGAAAAATAAGAGATTCTCTAGCAAAATGATTGCAATAATGCTGGAAACCTTGCATTTGCTCACAAAACATTTGTGTTCTCTGATAAACTTTGCACTCACTCGCAAAACTATTCATTTCTTTAAGTTTCTTGGGGGAATGTAAAAGCATATATTTTTATCCCTTCTTACTTGTTTTTGTACAAAATAAAAAATTGCACTGCGCCACGGTGCACCGATGTGTTTTGTGTGTATATACTGATGTCCTGAGCCCTGTGTAATATTTCTATGCACCTGAACTGATACATGAGCTTCAGTCTTACCGCAGGCACAGCAGGTGAAGCAGGTGTCATGATACACTTGTCCCATGGCCTGGCAGGCCTGATCAGCACTATAAACACCTACGGTGCACTTCCCACACATACCTGCAGATGGGACACAACACACAGAAGATTTTCACTGATAATTTGCACGGGTGTTGATTACTTTCAAATTAAAAAATGACAGGGTATATGTATTTTAGTAACATGAGGCAGAGTGCCATGGTATAACCATACTACACAGTAAATGAGAACTGAATGACAAGGTTGTGCATCAGATTTAAATCTGCTTTTTAAAAATATATGGTTATTTATCGAATACATATTCAGTTATTTAATTATTTACTTACTTAAACTAAAAAAATATGTTCGGAGAGGATATAGAATTAAACGCTTTACCAAAATGTAATTGTGACTCGGTAAATGTTTGAACTTTTACACCACTGAAACACACAACAAAAGCCCTGACTATTTTCTAGTCTAACTATTTAAGTAATGCAACTGCGTTAAACTATATTTTCCCTCTGCGCTCTTTAGATGGGAAATTCTTAACATGCAAATATCTTGTATTATCTGATGAGCTGTTCTGTAGCTTAATAAACTGAACTGTAAGCATTATACTCATGCAAACATTTCCACATCACTCCACATTTAGATTCTTGATATGAACCTTACCAAAGCATAGAGAGTTTGTGTCCATTTTTGTGTATGTCTCAGACAGAGATAGTAAAGTGGCACTAATGTCCAGTTCCTGCAGACAGACTCTGTCTCCAGCTGTAAGCGGAGAACATACTGTGAATTCTCCAGTGTGTGAGGGAGTATTTATACGTGTTAAAGCATATGTGTGAGAGAGCAGACACTGTGAAGGCCATTGATGGATATGTATGATATATATATCACTAACAGCTGTGTATCATGGACCTGCTGAGATATTACACGGGCCTGATGACATCAGTCTAGTTCACATGAGTTACTGCTGTAAAATAAAATACCCCCAAATAAG
This sequence comes from Enteromius unitaeniatus, assembly GCA_032359435.1. Taxonomy (NCBI): domain Eukaryota; kingdom Metazoa; phylum Chordata; class Actinopteri; order Cypriniformes; family Cyprinidae; genus Enteromius; species Enteromius unitaeniatus. The sequence goes on from JAUMHI010000064.1 coordinate 15,393,061, forward strand.
TAATTATATATATATATATATACGCTACCAGTCAAAAGTTTGAAAGCAGTAATATTTGTAATATTTTTTTAAAGATGTTACTTAGAGTATGTTCATCAAGGCTACATTTATTTAATCAAAAATACAGGGGAAAAAAAGAAAATATTTTTACCATTTAAAATAATGGGTTTCTATTTTATTATACTTTAAAATATTTGTATATACTAAAGTTCCATCAGTCACTACTCTTGTCTAAAGTGTCACATGATCCTTCAGAAATCCTTCTAATATGCAGATTTATTAATAGAATTATCAATGTTGGCAAAGTTGTGATGGCGAATATTTGGAAACGGCAAATTTTTTGGATTATGGATTCTTTGATGAATAAAGAACATAATTTATTAAAAATAGAAATCTTTTCTAACAGTATCTAACAGTATAAATCCTTGCCATCAAATCCCAGTCGAATAAAGGTTTTTGGTAGTGTATATTGTCAGAAAGGATTTGTATATAAAATAAATGCTCTTCTTTTTGATGATTTATTAATTCAAGTATCCATGAAAAAATATCACATGTTCCAAAAAAAAATAAATAAAAAAAATGAAAGAAAATACGTTTCTAGCACTGACAATAAATCAGCTTATCTGAAGGATCATGTGACACTGAAGATTGGAGTAATGATGCTGATAAATTAGAAATAGAATAGAAATAGTTATTTTACAACACAATCACAATAATATTTCACAATAATTATTTTCCCTTTATTTTTGATCAAATAAATGCAGCCTTGATGAACATGAAACAACTTTAAAAAATATTTAAAAACTTACTGTTTCCAAACTTTTGACTGGTATACAGTAGTCAATTCACTTCATGCAAGAAATGGTTTGTGTATAAATACAGTAGTTAACATTCAAAGTGGATCAAAACGATCAGAGTTGTCCTGAAATCAAAAACAATACCTATTCTTTGATGAAAGGTTTTGATTCACTTTGAATGTTAACTACTGTATTTATACACATACCATTTTTTGCATGAAGATGAATTTCTCATTCTTGACTATTGCATGGTAATCACGTGCAAAAAAAAAGGGTTTAACAGATTGGGAATGAATTATTTATACTTACCAGAAATGTATCTTTCTTTTGGAAAATGACATAATAGCATAAGTGTTTTGCTTGTAGGAAAGATTTTAGTGTGTGAGAAACATTTAAAGGCTCCTTATGGAGTCAAAAGTGTAACCACAGGGCTCAGTTATGAGACAATAGCACATTAATGGGACAGTTGTCCATTTGAATGCCTTGATGATCAATCATAGATGACCTACTACACTAAATAAATGCATTTCAGTAATCCATTTCCTGCAGTCACATAGTTTTAATAGTATGTAAATGGATGTATGCGATCAGAAAGTGGAAAACAAAGCAAGAAATATAATGAAGGTATTGTATCTTTTCATACCTGTTTGGATGGGTTATGTAATGTAGTTATCTGATTGTGTTTGGTGACTTTTGCCTTATTAAAGTGCTGTGTATGGCTCCAGGCTGTTGGCATTGAAATATCTGGAATGCTGTTGTCTGCAGGCATGTGTGGACGCATTGCTTGAAAGCACAGTAGTAAGTGAGAAAAAATTTGCATAACTAAAATAACTTTCATTTTACACATGTTCCATGAGACAGGCCAATACACACAGTATAATGAACTGAACTATTTAATCATTCACTGTTAATAAATATTAAAATAGTAAAAATATATATATTGTACAAACCTATAATTATCGTATTTCCATTTGGTTTCCAACAAACCAAAACAAAAGTGTGTGTGTGCAAATTTCTCATTATGATGTCTAGGGTATTTGAAAGCACAATAAAAAGTTAAGTTTTTTTTTTTTTTTTTTTTTACACATTTTCCTTCAGACATTATTATGAAACATTATTATTAAATAATGTAACATAATTTAAAGAATGGTTTAATAACGTTGGCGAAAAACCCAGCGAATTACTGGCACATGAATATTAATGACTTCTTGATGACGTTTCCAAGATAATCCTCCAATAGAGAGCCGCTTGACTCATGAATATTACGCAATGTCTTCCTAATCAATGTTGGCTGAGGAGAACAAAACTCGTGTTATTTTATCTCGTAAAGGTGAGCTCTCACAGACGATAAATCGGGCGGATTTTGTCTCCAAAGAAACCCACTGCGTGTTAATTTATGCGTGATTTTGTTTTAAAATAGCGGATATATCACATTCTCTTCGGTCAATGTAAGTTAAAGTGTTTCTTAAATACTGCAGTCGCATTTTTCCAGCTGTAGGATCTCGAGCGCAAGTTTGGACAGGTAACTTGCGCGCGCACACGCCCTTCTCTGAGCACAACAGGTATCAGAATCAGGAAGAGCCTGTGTCGTCAGACTCACTCAATCCACCATGTAACTAACCATACCAGGATTTAAATCAAATCAGATTTTTAAAAGCGCTCTCATACACGTTACTTTGGGTTGAGTTCAGGAACCTCTGGAGGAGAACCATGGTCTCGTGCGTGTTTCCAGTGTTTCTTGGCTTGATTTTACTGCAGATTCACAGGATCTCAGGTGAGTCTACGAAGAAGCAAGACCCCAAACACGTTTTTACCACGTCACTGTTTATTAAAGGTTAATATTTCGAGCATTTGAAATATTGCGAAACGCATAGGTATCTTTGATATTAAAAGCTTAAAATGTGATCAGGCGTAATGTATTGACAGTTTAAGCTAATGGGGGGTTGTTTGTTTGCGTTTTTATACTATATTAATTTATCGAATTAGGGAAATGCATGATGGGTTTTGATTATTACTTGCAGTGGTACGTACAAAATGACTAATATCTACTGTTCTTCTCAGCAGATCTGAATCTGGCCTCCCTCGTGGCCTGGTGTAAAAATGAGCACTGTCATTTGCATTTGTGACAGATGCTGGGAAAAATAACTTGTTAATTATTGACTCACAATCTGTTACTGGACACATATAGGGCGGGTTACTGTAACATGCTCTTGGGTGGAGGGAAAAGCATAAGACTGCCTGTTTTCTCTTCAGTGAAATGCATGTCTGAGAATTCCAGTGCTGGCTCGACTATTGACGTTTCAGGTTTAGAGACAATGGACTTTCATTTTGACAGCGTGGGAAGTGACCTTCAAAGTGTTGCTGATGCATAGATGATTAAAAGAAATGTGATTTGTACAATTTTCCCAGGCAGGTGAGAATTGGAAATGCTGGAGGGAGCATCTGTGTCTAGTTTAATTTAATTGGGTTGTTTAAAAGTTAAGTCCGATCAGTTAACATCTTGAGAAGTGAAAAACTGTGTTTGTGAGAGACAAATCTATCACAAAGAAAAACCATTATCTGGCCAAAGTTCTCTATATGCAATATTTCTTAAGAAATAGGAAAGAAACTGATCATGCACCATCCACAAGCAAACATTTTGATGTGAGAGACAACAGGGGCCTGTTCCATAAAGCATGTTTACCAAATAAGCCAGGCTTTTGGCAGATAGTCTGACTTATTTCAAACCAAATTAACTGGCAACAAGTCAGAGTAACTGAAATAAACCTGGCTTATTTGGTAAACTTGGTTTATGGAACAGGCCCCAGAAGATGGACTTTTTCACTGTAGGAAATGTTACTATGGATTATGAACCTCTTACAAACAAGCAACTTTGTCTGCTTTAGTAGATGTTGATTGATGGGTTTAGTTTAGTTTTATTAGAGGTTGGAGAGGTGTGTGTTGTTGTCACAAACACGAGTAAATATTAGCGGATGTTATAGTTGTCCGTTTGGCGTAATGTGAGACAGCGTGGATGGTATTCTGCGTTGTTGCTTCTGTTTTGTTGGAAGTTAGATTGGTGCAATCGAAATCCTGTCTAAACTTGTAAACATCTTCTGATGAAGAACGAGATCTTGATGCATTTGACCAGAGTTTCAACAGAGTAGACTTTTACCAAGCCTAGTTTCAAATAGGCACTATATGACGCATACGGACATTCTGTCATGCACCAAACCTTCTGCAATGTCAGCTTTTCTCAGAGTTATTATGGGCAAGGTTTTTCTTTTTCTTTATTTTTCTCTTTATTGGGGAGGATCCCAGAATGCATGACATTTGTAGTGTTATGTTCGTTCATGGACTCTTCCTGTTCAAACGTTTACTTTGTGTGAAACGGTTCTTTGTGTTTCTTTTTTCTGTATGCTTTCATGTGGGTTACAACTCACTGCTTTATTCAAGCTGTTCGTTTCATTGGCTCTGTAATGATCGTTTTGTAGGGAAACTTCAAAGTGTCCAAAACAATATATAAATGCTTGATTTTTTTATTTTAATAGCATAATTTATGTAATTGAATAAGTCTAAATATAAAGCCTTTTCACAAAAACAAAAATGATATAAAGCCAATAAACAAAAAAGTTAATCTAAACTGAGAGCGAAACACACACACAGATATTATTATATTTAATAATTAGTATCAGTACTATTAGTACTTTCAAATTATTAATCGTATCCAAAATAAAAGTTTTTGTTTACATAATATGTGTGTACTGTGTATATTTATTATGTACATAAATACACGCAAACACAGTGTATATTTAGAAAATATCTACATGTGTATATACTTTTATATACGTGTATATACACACACACACACAAAATAGTTCTACATACCTTATATACACATATATTATGTAAACAAAATTGTTTATTTTGGATGTGATTTAATAATTTGACTGCACTAATTCATACATTTTAATAACATTTTATTGTTATTAATTGAATCATATTTGTACAGAATTTATTATGCCATAACATTTTTATAGTAGTGTAGTATGTGTATACACACACACACATTTCTAAATGCATAAATTATTAATATAAAATAATAAATGTTCAATACATTACGATGTATTCCACCAATTTTGTAAAATGCATATAAAAATATCGATTTTTTTTATTTTTATTTGATTTTATAGATTTGTATTTTTTTTCTTTGTTTTGCAGAATGTCTTAAAATAGAGGTGACCCCTGACTCTGGCACCATTGTACACTTCAACAAGAAGCCAGGACTTGGTCTGGAGTGTAGCGTGTGTAAGGATGAAGGTCTTTCTCAGACTTGTAACTCGTTCCTCAAGCTTACTGAAGCTCAGCCCACCACCGTGACTTTCAACTGCTCTCAGCCAGTGGACGTCTTTAATGTGGAGATCAACCAAGACATCGGTGAGTAACAACATGCTGAGTCTGAATTATCCATTTGATACAAATAGGAAAAACACACCTAACACGCACCTCTACACAGATTGCTCAAAGACAGACTGCAGCATCATTGCAGTGCCTCCAGATTCGACCCGATTCTTGGAGTTCACCAGAACCTTTACCTGGGATCTGAAGGTTCAGTCAGGCAAGATGTTTCAGCTGGATTTCCCATCTCCAGGAATGAGACAGATCAAGCCTTCAGACTTTTGTCCAGACAAACACACCTACACCATCACCACATACCAGCGCACAGGACCGGCCAGCATCGGCTCTTTCTGTCGGAACGGTACCATCAGCCGTATCCAGATGTTGTATAAAGGTCGAGTGAGTCTGGAGGTTCCCAAAAATACAGACCTGATCCCATCTGACTTCAGAGTGTCCATGGGACCAGCAGCAACAGGTTAGAAGTAGTGATTTGAAACAAGAATACTCTCATTCATGTTTAGCTTCTGATTGCAATCATTTAATTCCTTGTTTTTCGCATCTGTAGGAGTTATTGAGATGGATGTCACGTTGCCCAGAGGGCCATTTTCTGTTGATTTCTTTACTCCAAACTACGCCACAGGCTACTACGATGAACAAAAAATTAAGTGGAACTTTGCTGTTAAGCCTATGCACAATTTTACTGTTCGCTTTCAACTTTACACTGCACCAGAGTGCCAAAAGAAAACTGTTGTGTGTGATTATGCACTGGGAGACAAGACTTCCATCACAGTGGCCCCAACAGACACTCAGCCGGCCAATAAACAGGGAGATTTCAGTCTGACTCTGACCAACTGTGATGCAAAGAAAGTTCCTGGGCTTTCCTTGAATTTCAACGTGGAGGTGTTCAGGAGTGGGACTCCATGTAAGGAAAAAAATAGCCTATAATTTTAGTTCTGTGACTAAAATCAATTGTTTTGGTCAGTTTTGTACTTTGAATATTTCATGCGTCTAATTTGCTGATAAATAACATCCTGTTCTGTTCAGATCTTTGCACTGTGGATCTCCGGGGCGAGGAGGGATTGAGTCTGCAAATAGAAAATATAAACCCAGAGTCGTACTGTGAAATGAGCTTGAACTCTGTGACGCAGGAGAAAATAGTGGTTCCTGCGGGCACCAAAGCTGACCTGTCCTTCCTCGACTGCCCCGTGCAGGATCTGCAGCTGACAGCCACCAAAGTCATAGGTAACTAACTACACCTCAGTTTTGTCACAATGTAAAAAAAAAAAAGTCTTAACAGTATGGAAAGGAAAATCTTTAGATGGGGGGGATAAAATACTTTGTTTGATCTGGCTTAAACTTTTGAAACCCAACAGCTTTTGTTTTTTAAACCAAAGATTAGTAAAATCAGACGGACTTCTCTTGTCTCTTGTAATGTCACGTGGTCTGAAAGTTAGCTTAAATTCAGCATCAAACAGAATACAGAATTGAAATGCAAGGTAAAAAAATTAAAATGCTATAATTTTTATAATCAACAGAATTTTATATATATATATTTAAATTATTATTATTTCTATTAAAAAATATATATATATAGAGAATATATATATATATATCATATTTATTATCATATAATTAAAATAACAGGGGTTTGTAGACATTTCTGCTAGATATTGATTAAAAACTAATAACAAAATGACAATTACCAAAAGTCAGAATGTGGATGAGCAAGGCTTTAGAGAAAATACATCTGTACAATGTCAACATGCTACAAATCTATTGTATTTGTGGATGGCAACCTTTGATTTAATTTTTTATTTATTTATTTTTTATTTATATAGTCATTAAATGGAAAGTTTACCCCAAAATGAAAATTCTGTCATTAAGTACTCACCCTCATGTCATTCAAACCTGTATGACCTTTGTTTATCTTCTGAGCACAAATCAAGACTTTTTTTGATGCATGCGTTGTTTAAATTGTGATCTGAATCTAAACGACAAATCCAGGTACACTGGTTGCATACATTGTACATGCATGTGATACTCTCCAATATGGTGCTATAGGGTGACGCGAAGACAAATTGTCGAATAAAGTCATTGTTTTTGTTTTCTTTGCACACAAAAAGAATTCTTGTACCTTCGTAAAATTATGGCTGAACTACCGATGTCACATCCTATAAACGGAGCCGCCAGGTGAACTGATGGAGGGTTAAAAAGTTAGCGATCTCCTTGCTTTGTTTTCTAGCCTTGATCATGTTTAGATCTTTGCTGTCTATGGAGGGTCAGAGAGCTCTTACAATGCATCATAAATATCTTAATCTGTGTTCTGAAGATGAGTCTTACAAGTTTGGAACGACACGATGGTAATTAATTAGAGAATTTTTGTTTATGGGTGAACTGTTCCTTTAAATCACAATCTTAACAGAAGCTTTTTCATTTGTTTATCTTCTTTCCTTTCGTCCATGTAATTCTAGATTGTTCCAGTTTGTCTACCCGTGACATGACTGGGACACCCCTCACCATTCCCTCTCTGGACCCTAGCCTTCCTGTTCCCCTCCATCAGTTCACCTGGCTGCTCCGTTTACAGGATCAAAGCACCGTGGATCTCATGTCTCTGAAGGGAAGCAACCTGCACCAGTCTCTGTCAGACAAGCCGTGTAACGAGAAAGTCTCGCTGCTGATCTCTGAGACCGAGGGCTCCAACATCGGGCAGTTTTGCTCTGTAGCGGAAGGCACTATCAGAAAAATCCAAATCAAAGGAAACATTTCCATCACCGTAAATCCTAAAAACATAAAAGACCTAAGCCAGGAAAAAGGACCTTTCTTAACATTCGGCATTAGTCCAGAGATCCCGCGTAAGTACACTACTGATCAAAGTTTGTGATTGTATTTTCTGGGATGTTTTTGAATGTTTCTTACTGTGTATATATACCAAAGCCTGCATTTATTAGACATGAAAAGTATTCTATATTATTATTAAATATAATTACAGTTTAAAATAAGGGTTTTCTGCTTGAATATATTTTAAAATGAAAAGCTTAATTTTCAGGATATTTACTACTGTCTTCAGTGTCACATGAAATACTTTTTATATGCTTATTTGGTGCGCAAGAAACACTTGAAAATGGTTGCCCTTGTGAAAAGCCATTTTTAAAATGCTAAATATGCTTTTGATGAATAGAAAGTAAAAAAAAAAACAATGGTTTTACCCTGACAGTTACAAAGCAGCATCTTTCTGCTTTTTTTCACAGAAAATGTAATCTACACTGTATCTCCACCCATTTCGGGACCCATGTACCTTGCAACACCAAACTGGCCCAACGGCATGAATTCTACCTCATCTGCTTCATGGGTCGTCTACATTCCCCAAGAGTACAAGGCTTTGCTGCAGTTCCCTAACATCAGCAGGCCCACATGTCACTCTGGCCACACCGAGATCTTGATTGAACCGCTGGACTCTCAAGGCCAGACGCACTCCTGGAGAGAAGATCAAAGCATCACCAGCCCCGTCGTCCAACAGCAGAGCTTCTACCTGAACATGTCCAACTGTGAGCCTAAGAGTGAGCACTTCGCTGTGCTCTCAAATATCAGTCTGGAGAAGGAAACCAGTAAGCAAAAGGCTTTCATTTCAAATTGTTCTACTAGGATCAAATAAAGGATAATCATTCCTACTGTTTTTCTTCTCTGTACAGAGACATTCCTGGGCATTATCTTGGCTATAGTCGGAGTGCTGCTGTTGTTGGCAATCATCACACTTATAGTAGTGTGCGTCATTCGAAAGTGAGTCTGAATTTTCTTTGGTATTTGTTATCAAACGTGTGCAACATGAATAATGTCTAGGGCTAATTGTGCCATTGTTCCATTGTTCCAAGTATCAGCTGCTCTAATAAAATAGAATACATATTTAAATTAAAATGTAAAATGCATCATGCATAAAGATAGCAGGGTTCATTTACAAAATAAATATTTATTAGATTTATTAAATGTATAAAAGCTATATTATTACAATTATTAATTATATACAATTATTAAAACTGTAGTTAAATATAATAAGTAAATCAAAATGGAAAATATTTTAGAAAACAGTATAATAGTATAATCGATGTCATGAAACAGTTTCTGCATGGCATGTTTAGTTCATTGCATTCCTTGCAATAATTACAGTTATTTGCTTTTTTCATTTAATTTTGTGCAAATATAGATGACTTTTGGCCATTACACGACGTTCTTCACTACATATGTGTATAAAATGCATACAAAAAACTACATACTGCAAAGATAGTAAAGTATGGTAATATGCTAATCTGAACAAAGCTGAATAAGGTTTGAGAATTTTGCCATTGCTTGTTGATACATTATAAATAATTATACAGAGATTTAGATGTTTTCAACTGGCAAACATCAATCTAGAATTATAATAGAACTAGAATATAATTTTACTAGAATAAAATGACTTTTTTTCTCTTTTAGAAGGAAAAACACATCCAGTACCAATAGGTCCTCCATCTATATGCCCAGAGGGAAACCTGTCCTCCCGGGAAACGCTGGCTTCCCAAAATCCAGAGCAGACAACGAGTCTCACATCTACACCTCTATTGATGACCCCTCAATGTATGGACTCGTTTTGGACAAGAACCAGCCTGCAGAGGTTGACAACGGAGCCTGGAGTAATGGACACCAGGTGGATGCATACCGTCCCTTCCCGGGCCCCACGGACTCCGTCCCAGCAGCTACGGATTCATCCGCCGAGTATTCGCTGGACAGAAGAGAAGACGATGCATTTCAGCCTTTCCTAAAACCACCCAACACCTTTAACCTGCCGAGGCCCCGCTCGCCGCTCATATCGCAGGGAAGCTTAGGGTTCGAAGATCGCAGGATGATGGATAACGCCCTGAACACTTTTAAAAGTGTCGGGGATATAAATCCCATTCGTCTGTCAGCTGATGAGTCCAGACTACAACCGCAAATGGATTCAGACTCCGATAGTTATCCTGAGCCAGAATACGAGGAGGCCATGTGAGGATAAAGATATGATAATTCGCCTGCTCACCAAAAACTCTGATTTTATTGGGAGAGCAAAAAAAGCTGTGGCTGCAAGCCTGTGCATGGACAATGTTTTTCTGTAGAGCTTTAAACTGATGGAAAAAGGCCATGCTCTCTGTCGCCGCCCTAGTGGTGGCCGTGTACGTATCTTGCATGTGTATTTTATTAAAAATTCGGTTTTAAAGGTTTTTAATAGGCTTGTAGCCTAAATGTACAGAATTAACGCTCTTGTCGGAGCCGTTTGGGAGACAAACCCCTGGTGGAAGTATGCTGTGACTTTCTCTATTGGAAATTTTTCGTTTTAACAGTTTATTGTCTCCAGGCTACGGGTTTCAAATGTGTTTTGGTATTAAATTCTGTATGTTTGCTTCATGCATTCCTAAAATAAATTTTCAGGTATTTTAATGAATGCTCTACTCATATCAGGAATGAAGATAATCACACACAGACCACAATTAGATGCAGTTTTCCCATTTTCTGCAGAAATAGACTAAAATTAGGGATGCACACTAATAAATTATTTTCATGGCATGCTCCATAACCAATAAATGGCTAATATTACAGTTAGTGTGTTGTCTAAATGAAATGAATGTGAATCATTTACTACGGGTTAAAAACCAAAACATTATATAAAAACTTTATGAAAAATGTATATTTGAGACCACATTTTATTGCATTTATATTTTTAAGTGATTGATAGATGACAGCAGAGGCATCTAAATGCACAAAATGAGAATGCTAAATAATCTGTAAATCAATAACTGATATTGCACATTCTTGGGTAATGTGTGGTTAATGGAGCTGGCAAATTAAAACTCAACGGCAAGTCAAAATATTTAATGAGCATTTCAGTTCCGCGGGAATCTGCAGAAAACGGGCATATTTTTGATACACTTTATTAAGATAAAAGTATATGTTCAGGTTATATCAGGCTAGACATTTAGTTTGTTAGAAAATAAACAAGTAACAAAGCTAGCAATCTGAAATAATCATCTGGATTTTATCAGGTGGCTGGACGTCTTTGTAAAAAATCACCAGAATTGAATAACCTTGAAGGAATATTCTCCCAAAAACTGTTGAAAATGTACCCATCCTCAAACCATCTAAGATCTACACGGGTTTGTTCATCAGAACAGATTTAGATAAACTTAGCATCACTTGCTCACCAATGGCTATGCAGTGAATGGGTGCCGTCAGAACGACTAAACAGTTGATGAATACATTACAATCCACACCACTCCAGTCCATCAAATAATATCTTATGAAGTGAAAAATGTTTTCGTAAGAAATAATTCTGTCAATAAATTGCATTGCATTCTGTGATAATATGTATCCTCTCATAAAACGGTTGTCTTGTCTGAATCAGAGAAATATACACTGATCAAGCAGCATCTACAAGAAAAAACAATTGTGATAGGACTGAGATGGACTTTTAAAACACCTTAATGATGGATTCTCTTTATAGACTTTAATTGATGGACTGCAGTACAGTGTAGATTATTGTGATGTTTGGCTGGCCTCAGAGTCAGTAAATTTTCATTTTTGTGTGAACTAAATCTTTGATGTGTTGCATTTTTTTGGCTTGCTCTTAATGGAGCCTGTTCAAAAATGTCTTTTATTACAGTGTTCAGCTTTGGTATCTGAACATTTTCATGGGGTAAAATGACAATCTTTGTTCTCCTCAAAAGAAAAATCTACAATTACGGAGTAAACACAATGCAAGCAGGATCGTGCAATGAAAAGGACAGCTAAGGCCAAGCAAACCGGATGAACTCAGACGATGTTAAACTCGCAAACGGAAGCTCTCTCCTCACGACAATTCTCGTCCAGCCACTTCCCGCCGGAAGCGCCGGAGAGTACGGCGCAGTTTTCTCTGCTGCTTCCGTCAGGCTGCGGGAGCTTCCAGTTCTTGTAGCGGATGTTGGAGCCGGTCTGGTCCCTCCAAACGCCCTCCGTCTGCATGTCGTTGATGCCTAGCCAGATTTCAGCGTCCGGGCTGATACTCTGGCCCACATAATCGTAGAGTTGCGTGTTTTCGTCAGAAGTCAGCGGAGTGCTGAGGATGCCTCCCTTGGCGATGCAGTCTTCATTGGCCGTGTGGTAGCGCTTCTTTACGGTGTCCACCAGAAAACACTTACCAGGGATCTTTGTGCCTTTCAGACAGACTGGCGAAGAACAAAGAGACATGTTTAGGCTGTGTTTGCATTCTTTAAATGCCTCTTACAATGTACAAAAGCATTTTAAAATAAAATAATAAGCAGGATTATTTTAGTATCATTTGTATAGCCTACTATTATAATTAATATTTAGAATTTATTTTTATATAAATAAAACATGGAAAATATAAAAATAAAAACTATATATTCCATTTGATTAAAAAATGTAAATTAAAAAACTTTGTTTTCATTTCGGGTAAACATTAGACAATTCTGCCTTTCTGGCATTTTTATTATTATTTTGAAATATTTCTATAGAGTTCATTTTAATTTTGTTTTAGTTATTTTAGGACAAGTTAAAATACATTATGCCTTAGTATCAAATTTCTAAGACAAAGAAAATTATTCTTGATTAGGAGGGGAAATTATATATAAAATAGTGCTGGGCAACGATTAATGGCATCCAAAATATATGAATACTATGCATATATTAATGTAATACAAATATGTTTGAATATATTAAATGTATGTGTATATTTATTAAGTATATATAAATACAAACACATGCATGTATATATTTAATGAAAATATGTTATGTTTATATACTAAATATATTTAGATATATCAAATATAAGAAAATTAATATATATAAGCATTCTGTACATGTGTGTTTTAATAGAAACGTAATAAATATTGCATAAACACATATTATGTAAAGAAAAACTTATTTCAGATGTGATTCATCGTTTGACAGCACTAAATTATATAAATATATACTGTATGCGTGTGTCTTTATATATACATAATAAATATGCACAATACACACACATATAAACAAAACCATTTGTATTGGAATGCGATTCATTATGATTAATTGTTGTCCAGTACTAATATACAATAATATAAAAGTGAAGAACTTCAGGGTGATGTTTGTTTAGTCTACTTTTAGAACATTAATGCTGTGTGGTCTTAAGTCTAATGAAATATTACTCATATTTGTCTCAAGGTTTCCTCAAACATCACACACTGGACTGACTCGATGTTCTTCAGGGAAAACACAAGCTGTAAAAAACATCAAAAGTGACATGTGGAGGCCATGTGTCTTATGTAAGTGTAGAAATTCTACCCAATATACCACAGTCTAGAGGACAGCTTTTTGGCTTTTTGAGCTGAAGGGGCAGACAGAACGCCAATTTCTTTTTTCTTGGAGTCAAATAGACTATGTTAGAAATACTGTCTTGATACTTGATTCACTAAACATGTCTTTGCACAGATGAATGGAAGGTGTGACGGAGAACCTCTGGGAAATTCTCACCGGTGTGCAGGGCCTGCTGCTCCTTTAGAACATTCAGTTCCATCACAATATCCTGGATCTGCTGTTGCAGGTGCTCCAAAGCAGCACTGGCTTGAGTATCTGAGTCTTAGATAAAGAGATCTTAGGATGAATTAAAGGAAAAGAAAAAAATATTTCACCCTAAAATTATGCATGTGAATGAAGAGTATTTTCACACCATTATTTTAGATGATGTAATTTATGCTGATTTTAAAAAGCATATGGAAATAAGAATCAACATAAGTATTCCTTTCTTTAATATATTATTTACTGTATTATATTTTAATATGATTACATTTATATTCTTTATTAAATTACAATTACAATACAAAACTGAGATGTATACATCATATGAAAGCTCAATAAATAAGCTTTCTATTGATACATGGTTTGTTAGGATAGG
>JAUMHI010000064.1:15419111-15436826 GCA_032359435.1 Enteromius unitaeniatus
GGCTTGAAACTACTTCAGTTGTGTGTAACGAATCTAAAATATATGAAAGTCTAATGTTTATCAGTACATTACAGAAATAATGAACTTTATCACAATATGCAAATTTTTTGAAAAGGACCTGTAATTGAAGTCAATGGCTACCAAATGTTCCAAAACTCTGACGCATCAATGTGCTCTGGCACATAGATATAGATGTAGATCCGTATATATATATAGCGGGCCATAGAAACAGTCACTAATGAGGCATCTATGCATAGATCTCTATGTGCCAGAGCATGGTGATCGTCACCTGGCAGATGTTGTGAATGAGCTCAAGACACTCAGAGTTTGTGGTGTACAAGAGATGAAAAATTATATAAATACTGTTCAGTCACGAGCCGTAGGGTTTCATTTGGTTTTGTCTGTGTATGTTTTTTTTTTACTTTGGAGTGTTTGGTTGCCATTGACTTCCATTATAAAACTGCTAGACTGAAACGGTTTGAGTTAAAAATCTTTGTTTGTCTAAATCTTGGATGCCCTGGGGGGTAAGCAGATAAACATCAAATTTTCATTTTTTTTCCTGAACTATCACTTTAGCAGTCACTTAACTGTGGCTCCAAACTCTCTACAATACACAAAACTACATATAGTAGCTTTAAATGCAGGTGTCACTCCAAAACCTTTGCAGGGTGTAGGGCTATGTGGCCATTATGACGCTCACGTTCCGCTCCTTTACCCTCTTTTATCATGACAGAGCACAAGCAACAGTCCCCCCCCCCATCAGCAGTATAATTACAGGCCATCTGAAATGAAATCCGGCTAATGTACAACAGACAGACAGTCCTGCCAACCGTCTTCTCCTCAGACTAGCACTGCTGCCTTTAGGGGGTCTGACTGTACCCTGCTTCGAAGCTCAAAGCACACATTAACTTATTTTCTTACCGGCCAGAGAGCTGCGGTCCAGCAAACACCACGGTTCATTTTCAACAGCCCGCCTCAGGTCCTGCAGGCTGTAATCTGTGATTGACACAACCATCTCTCCGCCTGTAAGAGAGACCAACTAGTTTTGCTTCAGGATGCAGATCCAAACACAGTAATTAAACTGTTAGAAAGAACTTATATGCCCTCAAATCAAACACTGATGCATTAATATTAGTATGAATGACAATAATATGCAAAATGATGCAAAAATATTATCATGAAAGACTGAAAAGACCATTTTGGTTTCTAAATGTCTCTTGAATTTCAATAGTTTCATGATCTCAGCAGCCAATAATTCACTAGACAGAACACAATGTGGTCGACACAAACCATTTTAACCCTCATTGGAAGCGAAGCTGTGTTTAATGTAGTCTGGGTCATATTTTCTTGAACTTTGTGTAGTTTTGTTAATGGTTTCTGACTTTACATTTATGCATTTGGCAGCCACGATAGCCAAAGAGACTTACCTTTCATTCAAAGTACAGATTTCATCATTTTATACATTGACTGGGAATCGAACCCATAACCTTGGCATCGCCTGAACAAGAATAGCATTGGACGCACAACTTTTGGCACCTATAATAAAAGATACGGGAAGTGTTGTTTTGTCCTTCCTTATAAAACTGTCTACACAGTTAGTTGCATTTGCATTTAGCACTTTTACTAAAGTTGTTTTGAAGATTATTGGAGTACATTTTATAAGTAACCACTATTGTAGTTTCTTAATTAAGAATTTTATGTTTACATGTTACTAGCTGTTTCTTTGTAATTGTTCGTGACATTTACTAGAGTGAAAAGTGTCTACATTTCTTTAATGTAGGTCAAAAATCCATCAGTTGAGTACAGCAGGAAAACAAACAAACAGAGCAGGGACGTTGTAAAAAAGCTTCCGAAACCCTTCACATAGTACATTAAGAATCACAACACTGCAGGACAAGGGAATACCGCTTTTCCCCCCGGTGGGACGAGATTTGTTTCCCGCAATGCAGTGTTACATGAAAATACATTGCGTCTCCATCTTGATCAACAAGCCTGGAAAAGGAAAAATAATAGCTGAGGAACAATTGCCTAATGCTTCCCCGTCTGAATGTGAGTGATGTAGTGTGCAACAGAGAAATGCATGGATTTGCACTGGTGCAAACCACTTAGGCTAGCTTATGGCTCACGTTGCTCCGTCCCCCCTCATCTCGGCAACAAACACCCCCCAGCTTCCTGCAGGGAATGCACTTTCTGAACATTGTCCAGGTAAGGATTTAGGGGCTCAGATTTATGACCCAGGTGGGACCCCACAGCTGGGGTGGGGATTAGCCCCGGGCCGGAGAAGGAAGGTTTTTGGGGGAATAAATCAGTTGGTCTCGCAACAACTGAAGAAGACTGGAGCAGAAAGCTGATCATCATGGAGAAAAGGATAAGTGAGGAAAAATTGAAAAGTTACATTTTTAAAAATTTGTATTCCCTTTTTTGTGCACGTTTAGCATGAAAAGGCCACACTTACTGTAATTTAACGTTTGTTCAAATCCCAAAGCCCAAATATAACTACTGTAAAATTAAAAGAAACTTGACCCTATATAAAAACTTTATTAAGCTAAAAAAAATGCAGACAAAATCCAGTCATTTCAATAGAAATCTACGCAAATTTCACACATGACCAAAAAACATCCATTGTCTAATGTCAAGAGTGTAATGATCTATGACGCACACAGTTTTTTCATGAATTTCCGATAATACATCTCACATTTCTGAGTTGAAATCCCTTTGCAGTAAGTTTAATTAACAGGCAGTTAGAATTTTTGTCCAACAAACCATCCAGGAGAGCAGCTAAATGTAGAAAAATGGTGTGCATTGACATTTTTGTGTGGTTGAAATAACTTCTAATGTTCATCATTCATGTTTACTCTATGTGCTTTATCTAGGCTAGCAAAGAGCAGTAGTGATCTGTAATGACACAAGAACCAAAAAAACGGCTGAATTTGAATTGTGATATTTCACAGAGTGAAATATTAATTAGCAGTGATGCTTGACTTTACCAAGCTAAAAGAAAACAATTAAAGTGAAATATCTTACTATATGAGTTTTTTACTTGCAAATATTCAAACTGATTGTTTTTATTGTATTGATTTTTTTTAAAACAGTCCAGCTTGGTTTCAAACCGAGGCCTACAGACGGAGACGCACACACACACAGCCTGTGACAGACAGACACGCTCGATTTCATAACAGTCCCTGCAGGCGGGCCGACCGTCATAAGTGAAGCAGCAGGCTGACAGAGTAGAAAACAGGGTAACAGGAGCCGGGCCAGCGCTGGTCATCCGTCTGCTGCTTAACTCGCTCCCCACATCCTGTTTTCAGAGAGATGCCGATGTCAATTTACAGAAGAATTGGTGCCGAAAAAGGCAGCGAGAGCCAGGACGTGGGCACTGAGGCATTTTTATCGCCTGCTGGCTTATACTTCAACATATCCCTGACAAACCCACACGGCAGAGCTGAGTGTTTAAGGTACGACCTAAAAAAGAAGTTATTAATCTGTACAACATCCTTAAACCTCCACATGAAAACTCCCACAAGTGCTGTTTGGGAGAGAATTCTGTGCCGGGGAATCATGGGATACTTGTGATCTCAGCCAGGCCCACAAACACTACTGTAAGCTGTGTTAAACTACTGTATGACCTTTCTGTATTTAAACGGCACAGAAACAGAACCGCGGGGCTGAATATGTGACTAAACGCTAATGATGTTCAATTATCGTGGATTTGCCTCTCCATCATAATCTACTAACCCTGTGTGGAGAATTTTACAAACCTCAAATTACAACCAAATGACCTCAGTGAACTTCAACACTACAGGTTATGTACACAACAGACTGCGCATAATATTATATTCGCTCAAAGGGATAGTATACCCAAAAATGAAAATTCTACCATAATTTATTCACCGTCATGTCATTCCAAACCAGTAAGTCCTACTTTCTTTTGCGGAACACAAAAGATGATATTTTGTAAAATACCTTAAAGGGGGTTTCAATGGTGCTTTGTACCTCAACATTCAACTTCTGCAACACCAAAGGAAAATCTTAATGACAGTCACAGATGGTATGTTTACGTTAATCCAATCCAATTTTAGATTCGGAAAGTTTTACTAAGTATGAATCCTAAAGATTGCAATCCAGTTTGTTTATGTGTGCATTACACGTATTCCAAACTCATAAACACTAAAAGTCGGAAGTAAATATATACTGTACCATGAAAAATTGCCACCTATTTCAGTTTTTCCAAAGTATAACCAATGGTTGTAAGTCAATAAAATTGTGTTGAACTTACAAAAGGTTTAAATGACTAAACTTATTTTAATGAGGTAATGCAGGGGTCACCAGACTTTGTTGTGTCCTGCAGAGTTTAGCTCCAACCCTAATTAAACACACCTGAAGCAGCTAATTAGGGTCTTACTAGGTATACTTGAAACATCCAGGCAGGTGTGTTGAGACAAGTTGGAGCTAAACTCTGCAGGACACCAGCCCTCCAGGATCAAGTTTGGTGACCCATGAGTTAACTGTAATAACATAAGATGCCATTACTTAAATTATCATATATATATATATATATATATTTTTTTTACAGTACTCTCACATTTGAGAACTGTAAAATGTAAACAAATCCATCACAATGCAAAATATTTTTGAATTTGATTCAGAAAACGGATTCAAGCATTTACATGCCTAGTATTTTCCTGTTTATTGGATTATTTCAGGTCTCTAGCACACCTTTCAATATTATTTGAAATGTTTCGATTAAATATTTTGAGTTTACATTTCACAATTGTTCTTTCCCCAGAGTTTCCGTTCGTCACATTGTGACATGTGTAAGGTCATTGTGATGTTTTACGACTTTTCATAAATAAAGTCGGAATTGTGAGACAAATTATTATTTTCTTTTTTGTTATTGTGGAAATTTAATGAATTCTCATGAAAGCACAATAAAAGGTCAATGACAAGCAACAAGATTTCCACTAAACTATGACTTTTTAAGCCTGAAAGTGAGTTCACTTTTTGAAATAAATAAAAGTCAAACAAGTTATGAATGACATACGGTGAGTATGGCGTTTAGTATTGCAACAAAATTAGTCAATAAATGTCACTGGATTTAAAACCACTAAGATTTGTTTAGTTTGACAGCTAATATCTGTTGTGGCTTGTATCTTTACAGGAATTACTTGGTTAGACGAAGCTCTTAAACAGCCAAAATCGCATCATCAACCACATACTTAAAAAACATGACAGAAAAACAAACTCAGACACACACGGGAAAGCAGACTGACTCACGCCGGAGTAGGTGAGAAAGTCTCTTGGCGCTTCTGTCGAAACAAACACACACTCATGGGTCAGTGCGTGTCCAGATAATAAGAGCCTGCCGCCGACGGGCCTCTCCTTCAAAGCTTCCCCTTTCATATCAAATGTGCTGCTTAAAGTAACCAGAGAACAGCCTTTTACTTTTCTCTAAATTAGCTCAGGCAACTCAATTTCGGTGCGGTTTCGCTTCCACCACCGTCTGCACGGCTAGAGTGCCATGATGTCATCGCGGGGTTGTAAGCACATGTGTGGGGAAAATGAAAAAGGTTCCTCTATTTAGCAGTAATTTGTAACAGATCTGAATGAAGGCGGCTGCCAGCAGTTCACAGGGCTGTTTTCCCTCCAATTAAACGGCCGTAAACTCCCAGCGTTCTGCTTTCTGCAGGTGCGGCAAATTGGGGTCAAGAAGGATCAGATCTGGCTGCTCTCTTTTGATACTCTTTAGCAGTCTTTAACGTCATAGACATGGCCAAACGGTTAGAGCACATAGGGCCTTGGTGCTTATGTGGGAAAGTCTGCATAGAAACATTTTGTGATCCCTTTCTCCCATTATTTCCTGTGCTCTCTCTACTGTGGCTTTGACCTCCCAGGACTCAGCAATTAATGTATGTATATAGTTGATTATAGTTTAGTGCATTTCTAATTATATAAATGCCAGTTTTAAGTCCTCTAGCCCATTTAAGAGTCATTTTGCACTCTTCAGAGATATCAAATGTTTGGAAGGTTTGACCATATCAACAATGTCTCCTTGTTTTTAAAAAGTTACGTTTGATAAAAATTAGGATGCTTTTACACCTGTAGATCAATTGCTTTGGTCCAAAACAGAAATTTGAATTATTACAATGATGCTTTTTATTCTTAGTGCGGTTCACTTTCACACAGCAAAGTTCCTAAATGGATTAAATTTGTAATACAAGTCACATGCGAGTAAACCGTTCTCTCATTCGTCAAAGTTCCATGGTTTATTTTCTGGGATTCCACTTAAACCCTGTTTACACTAGTGCATTCATGTTTTAAAACGGCATTTTAGAATGAAAACTATCTCTGTTTACACTGGTGTTTCTGCTGCGTTTCTGAAACGATCTCCATTTACACTACACAAACTAAAACGCATCGCCATTCATGCTGGTACAGCCATACATATGCTGTATATAGGTAGATTCCCTATTATTTAGATTGCAGACACGTCTGCATGCTTGGAGCTGTCGAATGATACATCTGCCTATAAACATCTGTGGGTACAACAACGAGCATGATGTTTTTGTTTACACGGTCATCAAGGGTACACAGATAGAATGCAGGCAGCCATGCCATCGTTTTCAAAAGTCTCAGTTGTGCTCCGTTTACACAGAAACGCAACCTCAGTATATATGCATTCCATTCACCATATTGTTGTGGTTGACTTGACTACTATCTTGACTTGATGTCATTCACCATAGTAATCACTCAATATTCAAAACATGCCGATAGTCAAATGAATATGAATATTCAAAAGAAGCAAAAGAAGCTGAACCTACAGTATGGTGAATGATGTCAAGTAGACTCCAATAGTCGAATGGAGCATCTATTGGTGTGTTTATGAGAATGACAACAGCTTTGGAGCGGTCATTATATGAATACATTTTTGAGCAGGAGCTCAGGATACATTGGGAAAAGATTTTTTAAAATGCGTCTACTATGAAGAAATTATGAAATGAAAAAGTATGTTTTGAATTTGAATGGAAAAGTGCTCACCACAGACATTCACAGGTTCATTTTGAGGTCATTTGCAAAACAATAAAGCTAATGCTTTTCACGGAACTATATCATAAACTGATATAGCCTGATTCGTTGTTTCTTTTTATAGGATTGCTTTCTCACTACAACCAAACCACTCGAGGAGAGACCACTATGTTCAGGCAATCTTAATTGTTTTGGCACGAATTCAAACGTGATTGCTGTGTTTACATATGCACAAACGAGGCCATGCTAAGGGGGAAAACACACTAAGTTACATATCAGTGGGCCAGTGTGAAAGCCCCCTAAAACAGTACAAATAAGGTTGGCGATTTTTTTGGCAATTTTTCACATAAATTATGCAATGTATCAGAAAGTTGCAAACAAACCAAATAATAAAATCATTAATCAAAAACTGGTAATTCATTTTGGGCATTATATATATACTATACAGCCACACAAAAATACAAAATATAACAATTTCTTGTTTTTTCATCATCAAATATTTGTGAATGTAATTTAATTAAAAATATATACATTACATTCCAAACTGTTGCTGGATTCCAGGAGGATAAATAAAAGCTGTAAAATAAGAAAAGGAGAGAAAAAAAAAGGAATAGGAATGTGTTTACTTTTTTTGGAGCATCTGCCAAAGTCTTCAAAGCTGAAGAAGGGCTCCATTGTCAACATGGACAGACTGAAGATCTGTGAGGCAACAGCCTGGCCCGGGACAGATTCTGGACTTCAGCCTCTGCTGAATAGTGTGCTGCTACATCAATGTGATCTGAGCATCCCAGCATCCCCCCTCCTCCTTCCTGAAGAAGACACACTGAAGAACAATCAATAATATAAGCCCTTAAAGACTGGAACTACAATCGGCTCATCGTAAAATAACATTCACTGCCATTTAAGTCAACATGACATCGATTTACTTTCATTCACAGTAAGCTCAAAAACACAAATTAAGATTATTCAAATATGTTATTCCAAAAGAAAAAAAGAATATAAAAATTAATAAATTAATAAAACAAAATAACAAAATCGGCTTAATTTAAAAATAAAAATAATAAATCTTACAATTAATTGAATAAGGACATCCAAAATACCAAATAACCGGTTTTATTCAAAAAGGTTATAGGAGATGTCAATACCATTTTAACTTCAAGAATCTTTGATTAAAGAGGCGTTTAGTTTCCAGCTCAAATCGAGCCATATATGGAAACAAGCATCTGTTAAAGACCCACAACATAAAGAATTCTGTCTGAGAGCTGGCGTGTGGTTAAGAGGAGATTTACACTGGTTTATTTATACATTAACACTGAGCTAGTGACTGCATTGATTTCTCGAATAAACCAGGTTGCATTTCTGCGTCAGGACCAGACCCCTTTAGAAAACCACTTGGCTTGGAGTTGCAATCCTCCAGATTCCAATGAAAAAGCCTCATCTCTTAACTGTGGTCATGATGAGGCAGAGGAACTCCAAAAAAGAATGACAAAGTTTCTCAAATGAGATGCTAGGAAAATATTAATGTGCTCTCACTGTGTCAATAATGTGTTTGGCTGCTACCGTTTGGAATGACTCAACGACTGAAACACAAAAAGAACCATCTATCCATCTTTGGCTTCGCATGCCAAATGTTCAGGCTCAGATTTCTCATTCGGTCACGAAAAGCTTCATCTCTGCTCCTGAAAGTCCTGCAACAAAATAGCCTGTCATATTTATGACCATAGCCTTACTGACGGGCCAAACGCACTCGCATGGGTAAACGGTTGACCCAGACATGACTGAAGCTCACCTGGTAAAGCATTTTATCACTGTTACTTACAATAAAAGCCAGACGAAATGATGTTTTTCAACTGCTGGTGTGTTATTTTGTGTTATGATTCAGATCGAACTTGGGTTTGCTGTGTACACATCCTTAGTACTTACTGCTGCTCCACTGGAGCAGGTCAAACCCAGTTGCAGAAGAAAATAATTAGGAGGCTCAGAGTCTTACTCTATGTTCCTTAGAAACTTCTTTAAGGCATACAGTATAACAGGAATTCAAAAACTCAAAAAAGCACACCTTGGTTGAAAGTACAAAAGGTGATCCAAACAGAAAATCTGTCCTTAATTTCAGGCAAGAGAAAAAATATCAAAAAAGAGACAAGAAAATCTAACCACAAATCCTTGGTAGCATCATAGTCAAACAGACATCAGGACTGAACAAGAACAATAGGCAATGAGACATTTAAATAAGGTTGGCGATTAGGAGTGATTGAAAATAGGTGTGCTACAAGTCTCTAACAAGAAAGTGATCTGAGGAAGAAAGTGCGCAATCCAGTGGTTAACTCAGGGAATCTCAGGCAGAACATTACAGGACCTCATTCTATTAGGAATGGCTCCTGACATTCCCAAAAACTTTGATTCGATCAAAGTCGATAAAAGTCTCTAATAAGACTCTTGTCCAGGATGTGGCGAGCAGGGACCCAAGTCTGCTCCTGTGGTCAAATCCCTCCTAGACCACAAGGATCTGTTGTTTTCCCTGAACCAGTCGAGTGTTCAGTAGCCGCCGGACTGTGTTGTTGGCTGTTCATCTATTCATGGTGCTGGGGTTGACCCAGTGGCAGGAGAAAGAAGGCTGTATTTGACAGGCTTTAAGCATGAGACATGAAAGGTGGGGTGAATGTGCAAAGACTTGGGCAGCGGCAGATGATAGGAAACAGGATTTACTTTCCTTATAAGTTTGAATGGTCCTATGAATCTGGGAGCCAATTTGTGTGACTCAACCTTGAGGTCAAGGTCCTTGCTTGACAGAAAGACTTTCTACCCTCGACGTAGAATTGGTGCTGTGCCACCTCTGAACCAGTTGTTGGGCATCTGGGGCTCAGAAAACAAAGGAGGTTGATACCCATATTGAACTCAAAAGGTGACACACCCGTTAAGGAATGGCGAAGAGTATTGTATGCAAATTCTGGCTAAATCAGATGGATTCTAGGATGTTGAATTGGATGAGACCAGACATCTCAAGGTAGTTTCAGTCTCTTTGTTAGTACGTTCTGTCTGTCCATTAGACTGGGGATGAAACCCTGAAGATAGACTGGCTGTAGCCCCAATCAACTGGCAGAAGGCCTTTCAGAACCTGGATGCAAACTGAGGGCCACGGTCTGACACAACATCTTGAGGAAACCGAAAGACATGCTGCAATACATTCTCAGCAGTTTGTGTAGCTGAAGGAAGTTTTTGCAATGATACAAGGTAGGCTCTGATGTCTTTAGCCATCTTAGGCCACCAGAAATGTCTGCCAAAGAACTCTAGGGTCCTACTAGCTCCTGGGTGCCATGTGAAGAATTTTCCCACTGCAAAACATCTGAGCGCACTGCAAAGAAAGAGAGGGCCTTGAGGCCCATTACCTGGGTCAGCCTCCTGCTTCTGCTTCTTCAGTTTCTAGGTGACCCCCAATCCAGAGATATAAAGGAATAGTGCATTACCTCACCTGCCCAGACCCAAAGGCCACCCATCTAGTGCCATAATAGTCAAGGGGTCATCAAGGTTGGTGAGAAGTCTGGCAACTTCCAAATCCATAAAGTTACCAGCTGCCCCAGAGTCTATGAAGGCCTTTAGGGGATGTGATTGATTGTTCCATAAAATATAAGCATTCAAGAGAGCCCCTGAAGCTGCTGAGTGGGGAGAGGTTAATTCTCTCATCACAGTCCCTTTTCCTGGACGAGAGTTGGCTTTTCCCGAAATAACTGGGCAGGAAGCTCGCAAATGGCCAGATTCACCACATTACAGACAGCACTTCTCGTTCATCCAGCGGTCTTCACTCAGATCGGGAGAGCTGTGACCGACCCATCTGCATGGGTTCCTCAGTGCATTCTACATATGAGGCAGGGAGGTCAGGAGAAAGGGGGACTGGGAACATTTCTAGAAGTTTCTGTACGCTCTCTATGTCTTTCTCTCGAAGGTGATTGTCTAGTCGAATGGCCATATCAATCAAGGATTCTGTCACCGGATCCTGGGCTGCCAATTCATCCTTGATCATCCTTTCATGCCCGATTGAAAGCAACAGTTAGTACCTCTTGATTCCATCCACTCTTCATAGCTAGAGTTCACAACTCCACAGCTAATTCCGCTACACTTTCAGAACCCTGAGTCAACTGAAATAGGGAATTCTAGCTGCCGCACGTCCACTCACTGGATGATCAAATACTCACCTCATTTCCTCAATAAAGCAACTGTAATCCGAACTGACTGCTGGTTGTGGACACTGCTCCCCCAAAGCAAGGGCTTTCCCTGATAAAAGAGTAATAACGCAAGCCACTTTGCTATGAGCGGTTGGGAATTTATTTGGCTGCAATTCAAGGTTCAATGAGAACTGGGTGAGGAAGCCCTTACATCTGCCAGGGCCTCCATCATACCTTTCAGGATGAGGCAGGTGGATATCAAAGCTTTGCACTGTGGGGCTGGGAGGTGCTGGTGGAGCCTGGGGTTGAGACTCAGCTTCCCGCTGTGGGTTTAAAAGAGACTGAAGATGTTGTAGGATCATTAAGGTTACCTGAACCAGTTTTGAAAACACCACCTCTTGTTTTTCAAGGACTTGTTTGTGTAGTTCCATGGTGGCTGCCTGACTTGAAACAGCAGCAAGGATGCGCTCTGCATTCGATAAAGGTTGAGTTTCCTCTGCTGGGCTCACATCCATGGTTCAGTCCTACTGTTATGATCCAGATGGGGAATGAACTCAGGTTTGCTGTGTATATATCAGTCCTTACTGTTGCTCCACTGGAGCATGTCAAACGCAGTTGCAGAGGAAAAAACAGGAGGCTCAAAGTGCTTCACTGAAGGTAAAGAAAAAAAAACAATGAACCGAAATGCATGAAGAAAGTGGTTAACTCCGGGAATCTCAGGCAGAACATTACAATTTTGCAGTTTTGAGATAAGTTCAAACCAACTCAATTTGGTTTCATGTTGACTTTAAGGCTTTGGAATCCAACATTGGTATCGTTTACACACAGTACTCCACTTCATCGTTTACACACAGTACTTCACTCGAATGTGAATAATTAGGTTTTGAAGCCAGAGGATCAGATGTTTGACATGAGTCGCAATGTTCAGCCAGTATAATAAAACCGACAGACTAGTCTGCTGGTACACTCAATCCTTCTAGAATCTGCCTCCATTCAGGCTACAACTCCATGTAAAAAAAACTCACAAGGGAGATATTCCCTTCACGTTTAATTGGAGTGGGTTATTTAGAGAGCTCAGGCTCTGGGAATTAAGGTTCAATGTCCACATTGCACTTACAGCTGAAAATATTCACTCCACTGGAGCTTGTGCAATGTGTCTAAATACATGTTGGGTTGTTCTTTGGATGATACAATTGATACAATTTTCTCAAAAGTTCTACAAACAACGATTTAGTCTGAAATATTCAATCCAAAACTCGTATTTTCCATCCCAAATGAAAGGAGAATCTACTAAATTAATCAATCATTTCATCAGAAGTAATATTTGAGCATGAGCAAATAATGTAACAGGTTCTTTCAATAGCCCCGTTTCCACTGACAGGGTGTCAATGCAGGTGGTCAATCTGTTCACAAACCAGATGTTTTCTGGTAGCCAAGCAAAGTCTTCAGCAACAACAACTCTGTCTACAAAGACTAAACACAACTAGACTGTTTGCATTATAATCAATTAAATTGTCTAGAATGGAAACATGCAGAATGTCTTGATCCATCTTGATGGACTGTTCACATTTTACAGTGGCTTGACTTTATTTTCACTCTTTGCCTGATATAAAATGATTTTGTTTACAAATATTTTGTGCAAATTGATTGCAGTGAATTGTATTCATTATACATTTGAATAACATGACTGTTGCATCAAAAGCAGCTTAGACAGCTGAATGTTAAAATATGTTTTCAGAAATCATAACACTCATAAAGAAAGTCAGTTAAGTGGCATGTTTACTTGTGGGCAGGTTATATCATCTTTTGGCTCTGAAATTAGTGGAAATCTTTGTAAGAGGTATACTAAGAGACAGAATAATGTCAGTGGAAGAGTAAAAAATAAAAAAATTAAGTTAGGTCAAATTTTCTCACCTATTTGTACCTTTTTAGTCCTTGATATAGGCACCGCTGGATAATTGATCATCATATTTGAAGCATGTCTTTTCCATCAAGTTGCACTGATATCATATAATACAGGCATGGGCATTATATTAGAAATAGAAATCTGTCAACTGGTAAGAATTTTGGTCTATTGCCTCTATTGTGGTTACGCACTCATATGATGCTGTGCTACGTGTCGGTGTTTATGAAAACCTTGCACATGTTTTTAAAAATTGCAGTATAAAAACAAGCAGTCAGCAGCGAATGAGAACTTTTTGCATGCACACACAAATAAGTTGACACTCAGAGCATGCATGTATTGAACTTGGCACTTATAGGCCTTTAACTGTTAAATGCACGTTTGTGCATCAAAATGCCCATCTTTGCAAGTATCCTCATAAACAAAGTAAGTCTTAAAGGGTTAGTTCGCCCAAAAATGAAAATTCTGTCATCAATTACTCATTCTCATGTCGTTCCAAACCTGTAAGACCTTTATTAATCTTCGAAACACAAATTGATATTTTTGATGGAATCAAAGAGCCACATGACACTCCATAGAAAGCAATATAACTGAAATGATCCCAGAACCTGAAATGTATCAAAAACATTGGTAACAGTTAATGTGAAATCAGTGGATCAACATCAAGTTTTGCGACACTAGAAGAATACTTTATTTGCGCAAAGAAAATGAAAATGACAATTTACTCAACCATTCTTGTTCTATGACTTACATCTACCGCCATTTTAGAGAGTATTACAATGCAACGGATACGCAAGCTTTATCGTATTTGAAATCCATGTACTTGGCCGCATTCATCTTTCCCTCGATTGCAACCAGTCGTCCTGTCCTTGCAGCTGAAAAACACCACCACAGCATGATGCTGCCACCACCACGCTTCAGTACATTCAGTATAATCTAACACAGCTGGACTCAAATGAAGGTGTAGAACCATCTCAAGGATGATCAGAAGAAATGGACAGCACCCGAGTTAAATATATGAGTGTCAAAGCAAAGGATCTGAATACTTAGGACCATGTGATATTTCAGTTTTTCTTTAATAAATCTGGAAAAATGTCAACAGTTCTGTATTTTTCTGTCAATATGGGGTGCTGTGTGTACATTAATGAGGAAAAAAAAATGAACAAATGATTTTAACAAACGGCTGCAATATAACAGTGAAACAATTTAAGGGGGTCTGAATACTTTCGTACCCACTGTATATCAATACAGTGAAATACAAGGACTTACATTGTGTCATAAATACATAAAATAGTATTGTAAAAGATGTTACAAATAATTAAACAAGTGAATGAAATTAAATTGATAATGTACAAGACCAGTTTCAATTTGGCTGAACTTAAGGCTGCGTCATTTTCCTTTCGTTCTTCTGTGGACCACAAAAAGAGATGTTTATTATTATTATTATTATTATGTTGTAGCTCCTCACAATGAAAATGAATGGAAGCAATAAAATAGTATTTTTATTAATAATCTGACTGGAACGACTAAATGGCTTTGGATAAAAGCATCTGCTAAATGAGTAAATGTAAACTTAAATATGCGTATTATGTGTATTTTGTAATAATCTGGTAGAAGTGAGGTACAATTTAAGAAGGGAAAAGCTTCACTTTGGTGGTTACGTTGTGAGTTACTACAGTTAAAAACCCATTCGTATATCTGGAAAATTGGCACAGTTGCTGTTCAGGTGGGCTGTAGGAGTTTCGGGTCAGAGCGTTCTTGATGTGGGGCCATTCTGAAGAAAACCCGCTGACAACATTGTTACTCGCCAGCTCGAAATCCTACAGCTCTCAGCGGCTATCCCAAATTAACTTAGTGAATCAAAGCCTCCGGGAGCTGCAGCAATCCGGCAGGGACTCTAATTTTTTCCACTTATGCTGGAATGTGGCCTTCCAAGTGCCCAAGTCTCTCAACACCAACTATTTGCTGTTTGTTTTGACCGTTTTCCCTGTGGGGAGGGCAAGCAGAGGAGGAAAATGGTTCAGAGAAAGCAATGGAAACACTCGTCGACTGCCAAAACTGCATCCATTTTCTCCCGTAACTATTCAAAATGATGCAATGGGACTGTTATTGGGTTTCACCGACAGGAAAACCACAGGTACACACACACATAGGCTTGTGGGCGAGACACACCATGATAGACATCCAGAGCCTCCGAGAGGGTTTCTTACCAGACAGTTTCAATGCCACCGTCTGAAGTCATACTCCAATTATGGAGCGCCTTGATGCAAAATATACGGAACACTTCATGAAACTTCTCTGTGCATAACCTGAATTTAACAAAACCCCATTCACTGTCCACTGTCTAGTGGAGCTTGTAAAATACCAAGTTTTTTTATGGTGGGACAGACGCTCTCTGATGTCTCGTCAACGTTGAGTGTCTGACAAGCCCACTAAGAGAGGCCCGACTGGAGGAAGTCATTATGAGGTCACCCCCGGTCCTCCTGAGCACTCATGATGTCATCTCGCAGACTGGAGGTTTTTCCTTGGAATGCGTCTCGTGCCATTTTGGGGTTTGGAACGTGTGTCGCTTGTCTGGACAAGCATTAATTGGGGGACTGTGTGCAGTCACATCATTCCTTACGCCCCAGAATTCTCGATCCTCATGCAGGCCCGTCAGTCAAGACATTTTACAGCCTCTCTGGTTGTACTCGTATTGCGAATTTTGAAAAAATCCCTTTGCGTTGATTAAATGTAATTTTATGTTTCCTCCGCGTGCACAATGACATAAATGACCCGCAAGAAAAAAGCACGGACACGGACAGCTGAAATCAATTACGCTGTTTCCATGACTACTTGCGGTGTTAATTGATAAATGTGGTTTAGTTGACAGCCTCTTTCGGTTTTTAGGAGAAGTGGAAACATGATATAATGGAGAAGTGCATCTTATGTGGCGTCCCCACCTTTACTTTATTATCTTCAAAGAGCCGAAAGCCATGTTGGATTGCACTGACTTGCATAATATGAACAAAAAGACTTTGGTCTAAATGTAAATTGTACATTTAGCAGAGGTCCCAACAATGACAGCACAAAGAAACAATGTGATTGCACTCAAAAGGTACAAATACGTACAAT
Source organism: Enteromius unitaeniatus (assembly GCA_032359435.1). Classification (NCBI taxonomy): domain Eukaryota; kingdom Metazoa; phylum Chordata; class Actinopteri; order Cypriniformes; family Cyprinidae; genus Enteromius; species Enteromius unitaeniatus. Next base: position 15,435,312 of record JAUMHI010000064.1, read on the forward strand.
TTAAGAACTAATACGTACTTTTGACATACCTGCGGGATGCTAATAATAATAATAATTGCTCTTGGTGTGAACGGTCATAACAAGTACAAAGCAGTCAAAATTCTGTCCACAAAACATTTTTAATTCTGTTTGAATTACTCCCTCCATTTGTTCCAAACCTTTGCACAAGTTTTATTCTTCTGCTGAACATAAATAATATATTTTGAAGTATGCTGATAACCAAACAGTCGACGGCCATTGATTCTCATAGTTTCTCCATAGAAGTCAGCTACATTTAACTGTTTGGTTACCAACAAAGTTCAAAATATCTTGTTGTATGCTTAACTGTAGAAATAAATAATGGTGTGGAAAAGCTTGAGAATTTTACATTTTTGGTTAACTATCCCAGTAAAGTGGGTTCAAATAACATGTTGATGGTAGTGTACCTTACTTACCTTTACTTATTTGTTATACTTACTAGCATTCTTTAAGTTACAGGTCATTTTTTGCGAGTAAAATGACTTACTTGTTGCTATGAGTAAGCTTTACTAAGAATATTCAGGTAGCCACAACAAAAATAATGACATTAATTCACCAGTGGGGGGGCAAGCATGCTAATGTGCTGATAATGTACAACAAAACAACAGAAGTAGTAACAGAGGAGCACATGAGAGCAAGCAACATTTGAATTTTCGCGCTGAGATTACTGAAACTGAGAAGGAGAGCGACTGCAACTGGATAAAGATTATGATATGATAGGATATGATTTCTACATAAAATGTGTGTGTGTAGAAATTCCAAAGTATATTTCGAGAACATGCTTTCAGCAAGTTTTAAATCCGATATTTATGTGCCACTGATATATTTTTATTTACTAAAATGGTTAATTGTTTAGATCAACAGTAATCTGTGTTCCTGCTATAATTTTATAACAATGTGATGCTTTAATCACTTTTTGTGTTCAAGTGTTTTTTTATGGCTAAGATCTCAAATAGATGTGTATAGAAATGCCCCTTGCTTTATTTCTGTAAGGCATGCAGATATTCAGAAATAAATATTGGCACAACACTTGTGGAACTTTTAACTGAGGAATTATTTTTCATATTTAGGACAAAGGCCTTCTCTGAACAGCGTCTCATCACACAGGCCTCAGTACACTGGAGGTGAGCTATTTCATTAGCGGTTATACCCAGCAGTTTTGACTTCATAAACACTGCTACACTTTATTTACAATTTTAAAGAATTTCTTGCGGATGCAGTGCACCTGTAACCATTTCTTGAATTTTTTTTTCCAGATTTAAGAGGACATTTCACATCCTGCAACCCCTAAAATGTATGTTTCTACTTTAATTATATAAAATATTTTTAAATAAACAATGATGACTTCTTAACTGGAACTTATTGAAAACTATTTTTTTATGTTTTATACTTTACTTTTATCTTTTTTACTTCTAGAATTTCCCAGATTTGACAAAACTGCACACCCATTTACTTCGTGACTACCTCAGATACTTCTACAACCAACCTTTGTAAGTA
>JAUMHI010000064.1:15442723-15462234 GCA_032359435.1 Enteromius unitaeniatus
AACTTCTACCAAAATAAAATACTGCCATACTAAGTACAGCATATACTGTCCACTGGCTGTTTTTTAAATTCTGCTTTCCTGTCACATGACCTGAATTCAGAGTTTTGGCAGTCCACTGAAACAGGGTCAAGAAAGATATTGGAAATGACATCTAATATTACTTCTAGTTAATTTGTTACACCGAAAATGGAAAGTTGCGTATACTGCAGACGCTAGTGCAGATATAATATGTACATAACACATTATTTACAGTACACACAGAACACATGCTATTTACTGCTAGTACGCTATTGAAAACACAGCCAACGGATTGAGAGGGATTCAAAATCAAAAAACCCCGTTGACTAAATGACACTTGGGGAAAAAATAAAACAGGGGAACAGGAAGACGATCAGACTCACTTGTAGACCATCCCATGACAGACGATGACGCTGCCGTCATCAGAGCCGGACGCGAACAGTGGGTATTGCCTGTGGTAGGCCACACTCCTCAGAGCCTTCTTATGATGTCTGTATGGACAGAGACACAAGACAGACCCGTCAGCGTCCCGACAGCAGAGGGACGTTACACAGAACCGCTCCAAGTCCCAGAAGGAGACATTCGTTCATTTGACAGGCCCAGCATTACCAACAATTTCCCTCAAGTCTGCCCCAGACTGTCCAAATTATAAAAACCTGCTCCTGCTGACTCACCGGAGAACTTTGTATGGTTTGGTGGACAGGTCCAGATCGAACCAGGGCAAACGACAGTCGTAGCTACCACATATCACATTGTCGCCTGTGGAAAACGGGTAAAACAAGGGAAACAAATGACATCTGACATCCAGAGAGTGGTCGCTGATGTCACTTTAGGGACATTTCTAAAAAACCAAGGCTCACATTAAGCCAAAATAACTTTCCTCCGGTCACCTCCACTCACTTTTATATAACATACCGTAACAGGCTGAAGAATGCTGCCAGTTCTCATTTCAAAGGTTATTGTAAAAGGTTAATGTCCATAATCGTTTACCCAAATATCAATTTCTACTCATATCATTCCAAACCAATGACTTGCTTTCTTCACACAAAGTATTTTTAAAAAACTCCAAGCTGATATTTTCCATTCATTCAAAGCCTATTTTGGACATCTGAAGCTCCCAAAAGGACAAAAGAGCACCATTAAAGTAATCCATACAATTTGAGTCATCTGAAGTCATACGGCAGACCAACATCTCTCAAATCTCATTTGGACATAACAATAGAAACTCTGTGCATTATTTGCTTAAGAGACACACCAATGGTATTTAACATTTGTCAGCATATTTGAGCCAAAAAATGCTTTATATCAAATTTCAAATAAAATGTCCAAAATGCAAGCTTGATGCAAGCAGAAGTACAAAAACTAAGATGCTTAGAGTTAGCGGCTAAACTCTTGTTACACGTCAAACCTAATGTCCGCTATAAGCATGACATTTTATTTATCAAGAGCTGGAGTGGCATTTTCAGAGACTATAACTTGTACTACATCTAATATTTTATTTTATTTATTTTTGCCAATTAGGGTGGTTTGTTACAGTTTGTTTAAAAAAATTGAAATTGATTGCTGTTTATTGAAATTAAGCTGAAATTGAAAAATTAGAAATGTTGTCTTGGCAACCAATTGAGATAAAATCTGAAATAACATTTTTAAATAGTTTACTAAAATGACAAAATAAAGGCTAAATAGATATATTAAAAAAAAAAAACTTTACAAACTACAAAAGGACAAAATTATATAATTAAATCTTAAACTAATACAAAATAAATAGCATAATAATATGTTAAAAAACCTAAAATAACGCTCATGCTAATTTTTTATTTACATTATTTTGTTCACTTACACTCACAGAATGCTACCATATTTACAAATGCATAAATAAATTTAGCTTCAATTACATGGAAGCTGATAACAACAATGAACCTGCTACCTTTCAACCTTTGTTTCAAACAAACAAATGACATTTGAGAGCTACGGTCTGAATTTCAGTTTGCTCAAAACAAACTATAACATGGCTTCAGATGATTCCTTAAAAGACAATCAAAGTATGATTAACTATAAGATTAAATAAACACCCAGAGCTAAAGCCTTTAGATTTACTCTGCATTTTTTTTATTTGACAGCCCTAATATGCTTTTACTGCATGGGAGGTTCTTCATAACATCTCCTTTTTTTAAAAGAAAAAGGTTTTGCATTAAATGATGGTGACTCGTTCAGAAAAGTCCAGTTACGTACCTCCCGGATGAATGGCCATGCTTGAAATCCATTTGCAGTTGGTCATCAGCTTCTTGGTAAGTTCCTGTTTGATGAGGTTGTACACTCGCACGTAGCGCTGAGTGGCCACAAAGAAATAGGGCCTGATGGGGTGGAAGGACACGCACTGCACCAGACCCTTGTTCTTGCGGAAGGGGTTCTGGGTCCTGCGTTTGCTCACCTGGTGGATGACCACCTGGAGGCTGCTGCCATTGTCGGGCATCACGCATGCCAGGTAGTCTCCTTTCCCATGCCACGTCACCTGCTTCACGGCCTTCGGAGAGAGAGAAGAGAGAGAAAACGGGTGGCTGTATGTCAGAGGTCAAAGTCATTCTGCGGTAAATCCACAGACGATTAATCCAATTATAACCTCAAAGACAAGCAGGGACTAAATTTACTGCCATTATTAACGCCGGCTTGGCCTCTGCCAGTCTGCCAACGCGTGTCGCTGCTTTGCTTTTTCCAGTAGTTTTAATTGGACACTAGAGGCGTCTTAAATTTCTTTCCATTTCAGGAAAAAGACGACCACAGGCTTGTGGCTTCTGCCAATAGTTAAAAGCCTCTGGCTGCGGCTCATATGAGAGACGGACGCTCTCAGAGGGGATGAAAGTAGGAAAGAAAGTCTTCTCATTTCTATTGTATTGTATTATAACTGAAAAATATTGAATTGAGACATGCAACCTGCTAATGACTATCGTGAATCGTTATAATCAGACCGTTGGGGTGTGTTTGTATGTGTTTTGACTACCTTGGGATGTTTGAGGATGAGGCGGTGACCCTGCTCGTGACCTTCGCCCTCTGCCACGTCCCAATGAACAGGCTGATCCTTCACTTCCTCTGGCTCCTCATAGGAAGAAATCAGCTGATCCGTAGCGGTGCAAACCAGCCGGTCACCCAGACCAGGGTTCAACAGGACAACATTATCATCACTGCACACAAACGTCATGTTCATTCTCATCCATCTCTCAGTACATCAGATAAAACAAGATATTTATAAAACCCATCCATCTATCTGTTTATGTATCTAACCATCCATCCTCTCCGACCAACCAACCCATCCATCCATCATTTTTTACATTTGTTCTATCCATCTATGTCTATCTGTCATTCATTCATCAACGTATACATCCAACAGACCAACTACCCAGTGTGCCTACTTAGCTAACTACAGTAGTCAACATCAAAGTTGCCCTAAGACAAGAACACTTACTGTGATGAAAGATTTTGATCCACATCAAATTTTGACTGGTTTATTCAACATCTATTAAACTTTACAAACAATCAGTTGTCTTTTGGCTGCCATCGCATCCAAGTGGATGCTGCACACTGGTGTAAAGCGGTTTGCGTGTATAGCAATACACAATAGCCACACGTTCTATATACACTGCTCAAAAAAGATAAAGGGAGCACTTAAACAACACAATGTAACTTCAAGTCAATTACACTTCTGTGAAATCAAACTGGCCACTTAGAAAGCAACACTGATTGACAATCAATTGCACATGCTGTTGTACAAATGGAACAGACAACAGGTGGAAAACATAGGCAATTAGCAAGACCCCCAATAAAGGAGTGCTTCTGCAGGTGGTGACCACAGACCACTTCTCAGTTCCTATGCTTTCTGGCTGATGTTTTGGTCACTTTTGAATGCTGGTGGTGCTTTCAATCTAGTGGTAGCATGAGATGGAGTCTACAACCCACACGAGTGGCTCAGGGTCCATCCAGGATGGCACATCAATGCGAGCTGTGGGTGCACAGCCCTCCATGTGCTCGACAGAGGTAGCCTGACTGCCATTAGGTACCGAGATGAGGCCTTGGGTTCCTCTTAACGCAAGAAAATGCTAGACCTCATGGGGCTGGAGTGTGTCAGCAGTTCCTGCAAGATAAAGGCATTGATGCTATGGACTGGCCTGTCCGTTTCCCAGACCTGAATCCAATCGAGCCCATCTGGGACATCAAGTCTCACTCCCTCCACCAAACCACAGACTGTCCAGGATTTGGCAGATGCTTTAGTCCAGGTCTGGGAGGAGATCATCTGCCACCTCATCAGGAGCATGCCCAGGTGTTGTAGGGAGGTCTTACAGCCACGTGGAGGCCACACACACTACTGAGCCTCATTTTGACTTGTTTTAAGGACATTACATCAAAGTTGTATCAGTCTGTAGTGTGTGTTTCCACTTCCAAAATCCAGACCTCCATGGGTTAATAAATCTGATTTCCATTGATAATTTTTGTGTGACTTTGTTGTCAGCACATTCAACTATGTAACTATTTAATTAGAATATTTCATTCATTCAGATCTAGGATGTGTTATTTTAGTGTTCCCTTTATTTTTTTGAGCAGTGTATTTATCTAACTTATTAACCAGACAACATCTCAACAAATGTTATCAACACATCCATTCTGATTGATCTAATATACATTTCTAAGCATCTAATTAACTAACAAATTAAAAAAGCTGGCTATTTAATAACAAACACTCTTACAATTCTTTGGAACATTCAGGAAAAGCTCTTGACAATGTTACTCCAACTCCAAAATGAACATCTGACATAATTGCTCTTTCCTGAGGCTTACTAAAATAAATGTAACCAATTAAACAGACTGCAGCTCTACACCCTTCGAAAATAAATCCTGTAAATCATCTGCTGTCAAATAATATACATCACACACTGATTGTTGCAAAACATACAGATGAACATTAAATAAGCATTCAGATGCAAATTATATGAAGAAAAAAAGAGGCAGGCCTTACTAGCTGACAGCGACCAGACAGACGGATGGATTGGGATTCCAGGCTACGCATTTCACAGCTCCGCCCACCTCCACAGTCTTAAGGCATCGTGCTGTACTGACCTCCCAGAAACGCACCGTGCAGTCATCAGAGCCTGAGGTCAATAGGGTCAACACAAAAACGTTTACTTAAATGCATTAATTCGAGAATTTACATAAACTACCGTGTTTCAGAATGACTTAATGGTTATGGGTAAATGTGTTTCACATGGTTGTGCAAATGTGCTCAGGGTTGTGTCTCAAAACGTCTGAACAGCTGAGAGGACACAGACGCTCGGGGTCTCTGGCACAAGTAAAGCATACTGTCAGCTCGACGGCGCTTCCTCTCTCAGCAGCACACATGGAGGATAACTCATCCTCGAGCTACACAACCACTGTGACACACACAGCAGCACTTTGGCATGAGTGCACTATAATAATACTAAGATTACAGAAGGTGACAGACAAAAAGCAGCCGGTTGTTTAAAGTTTGTGCGCTACTGCTGTTAGATGGTCATTATTCAAAATGAGAGCCATTTATGTCCCTCATATACATGCAATATAAAAATGACTAATAATGAATAGCTAATGTCAAAGCTTTCTTTGTGTTAGAACGTTTTTTAGACAAAAAGATCCAGCAATTTCTATTCCCTATTTTTAAACAAACACATACATGCATATCCCCCCAAGAAGTCAAGTTAAAGGTAAAGAACAACCTGAACTCTTCTTTTATTAATTGTTCGTCAAATGATCTAAAAAAATCTACTGTTAACATAATTTTGTACAGTAAATAACTGAAAGGTAGAAATTTCAACCTTAAGCACATGTCAAATTAAACAAAACTAATGTTACCGTCCCCTTTTTGTCTAGGGGTGTCAGGAGAATAGCATATACTATTAAAAGCGTATGAAAACAAAGAGGAGAGGTGAGAGAGAGTTGGCTCTGTCTGCAATCCCGGCACTCGCACACAAGCAACTCTCTTCAAGAATTTTATTTACAAAGTAATATCTTTAATACAATCATTTAAGAAGGAATAAAGAATACAGATTATTCAAAAGAAAAAATAATAAAGATGCTTCGCGAGTGGGCCAAAACTACAAACAAAAGATTAAACTACCTAAAAGTAATAGAGTTCTAACTTACCTATCAAATAAAAAGATAAAAAGCTTCCTTGGAACACTATAGCTCAGAGCACCCACTATAACAAGCTCCCTTAAAGAAAGCTTTAAGGCTCAAAGCACAACAACTACAAGAAGAACTGGGAAAACAGACAGGCCACAAGTTCTCGCTGATGAACAGTTCAAAAGCAAGCTTCTCTCCACAGCTCCTGTGAGAGGACACAGAGAGAAGCAGGCAAAAACTACACTTCCCAGCAGGCTGTTGAACATCAGGAAAACACTCACACACACATTCACGATGTTCACAATAATAATAAGTAACATATGTCTTTGGACATAACACTAAACAATTAAAACAAATCTCTTTGAAATCATTATTAGTCACCTTATGCTTTATGTTTGCAAGTATTGGGGGAAAAACGAAAAAAAATTAATATTGATTTTGCTTGTTACTTGTAACTTTTTAACAGGGGTTAGAATTTCTTTAAACGAGCGATACTTGAAACACTGTAAATTTGCAGCAAAATCAATATTAAATAGTTTTTTCCAAAAAACACCACACAGCTTGTAAAACTGTAATTATATCCGTAATTATATCTACATCCACATAATGAAGGCTTATAATTATAACATTTAAATATATATATTTTTGTAATGGCATAATGCAATTTATTTACATTTAATGCATCATTTCTCTTTAAATTCACATTAATATTAAGTTGACTAATAGGTAACTACTCTTTCATTCAACAGCTCCAAATGTGTTAGATGGGAAACCCCTTCCATGCATCAGCCACACAGCATCAAAATCTGTTGTAAAATCTCATTTTAACTTTTATACCTGCATGCTTCATAAACACAGGAAAAACAACACTGGGGAAACGGGCCGGGACCGGAGGGTGGAGTGTAATAACTCCAAAACCCATAATCACTTTTTAAGTATCGAGCTGTATGGCGACAGATATAGCAGGAGGGACTGGCTCTGTGGCGGTCTGAGAGGCCTGTCTGGCCTGCACAGCTGCGGATGTGTGTGTGATGCAGGGGACACCAAAACTTTCCTATAGACATTCAAACATGGACACTGACCATAAAAAAGATGGGAATGATGGTAATACTTGCCTTCATGGAGGGGGAAAATGGCAATAATGTTAAAAGTTCAGTAGTGGCACTTTGAGACTAACAGACTAACAGACATTACATCTGAAATACAAAAAAAAAATCAGCTTTAGCAACCCTTTTACACCTGAAACAAGTAAAATAGGTATTCTAAAAGTAAAAAAATACTCTGATATAGAACTTCTCATAACCTGACATAGATGCCTGTCTTGGGTTTCTCATACAGGGTCATGTGTGTGTTGTGTAGCTTGTTTCTAGGAGTGTACGGATCTGAGGCACAAGCACTTCCTGTGGCTGAGCAGGGCTCCCCGCCGACCACTCTGATCTCTTTTAGCCGCTCTGTTAATTTGTAGTTGTGTTTTTGGACGGCACCCAAGAGCTTCCTTTTTATTTTCCAACTCCAACTTCACAAATGCACCCAACGCCTTCACGCTGAGAATCAATTCTCATGGAGTTTCTGGATCTATTGCTCTAGCTTTTCTCACAGTTACACTTTTCTTAGCCCTGGGTGTTAAACTGAAAGATTAAAAACAAGAGGGTTCAGTTTGTCGGTATATCTAGAAAAACATATTTGTATAGTGTTGACCCTTACAAATCTTGACCCCACACTTTAAATGAGTTTAAAATGTTCATATACCAAGTAAATTAGTCTCCAGATCGAAGTCTCTGTTGATTCACAAACATGTGGATTGCAGTGAGTTCATGTTGTCTTGAGTGACAGTGTCATGCTGCAGTTTATACTGTCACCGCTCGTCTTCGTTGAGCCACATCATTAGAAAGGAATGCCGTTTGAGGCTCTCTCAGGCCATGATCTGAGCTCTGTAAATGTAAATATGTAACCTCAGCCTTTCTTCACCGCATTTTCTCATGTCATAGACTTCAATCTGACTACAGCGCAAAACTGTAACTGCAGGTTTCACGTGCTGTAATTGCAGCGTTTTCGTTTTGCAAGTCTGTAAAACCAAATTCTTGCGAGATTCTCATCATTGCTACATTTTTGAAGCCTTCAGAAGAAGTGTGTTTACGTCGCTGAAAAATCTTCTCTTCAGTGTGGGATTTTTTCACAACAAGTGTTTGATGACTTCGTAAGGACCTCACTAGTACGATTTTTGTTAAATTGTTTGTATTTTACGATTGCCAATTCGTGTAAATTTGTACGAATTACCTACACCTAACCCCACCCCTAAACCAATCACTGGGGTTTTAGACAAAGTGAAGTCATATGAATTTGTACAAATTAGCCACCTCGTAAAATACGTACAAATTGTCATCAGACTTGGTGAGCGTACAAGATTTCTTTCGAAAACATAATTGACCCGAAATAAACTGTAGTTTAAGGTTATAGGTTTGACCAAATCACTAACTCCAAGTATAATAGCTGGTATTAATGATGCTTGCCCTAGTAAACATCACTAACAAGAATAAAAACTAAACTGAGGAGCAAACTGCTGGTGTTTCCTGATATTTGCAGGCATTTAAAATAAGCCCAGTTTTACAACCACTGGCTGCACAACCTCTACAAAAGACTTTCCGACTTGCAGTTTCCAAAACTGGGAAAACCCAGAACGCAGACGTTGAACAAAGTCCTGGGACAAAAGACTTACTGGTGCTTTGTCATGAGCACCCAACCCATTGATATGGAAGAAATTATCTCTATTAAACACACACCAAACAAACCCAAAGAAAGTCGGGCAGGCCCAGGGCGAGAAGGGTTGTGATGCTTGGGAGGTTGTCAACTGCCAATTTTTACTGTGGGAAAGGGCATTTTATTACTTCTTTAATATATTTTATAGCTAGACAAAAGAGCAACCCCTCACTGTAGTGGTTTTGCATATGCGCTTTATGAAGTTCTTTGTTATGGACGGCTGAGCAGATATTGCCTCTAAACTGCAACCGCCCCCATCTACACACTCTCTTTCACTATTTTCCACTCTTTCCTCCTTATCTGCCTTGTTTGAACCCCAACTGCAAAGCACTCTGGGAAACCATTTCCATTCTGCGTCTGAAAGGCAGGTATTGTTACCTGGATCACCTCATTCAAATCAGACAAGCAAATTCGACCACATTTTCATACTGTACGAATATCATTTGGTTTCTGTGGATTTGGCCGTGCCGCTCCCATCGCTAACGCTGAGTGAAATTGACTGCATGTGTTATTAAAAACGATGCTTTCTACTCGTTTCGTTCGAGTAATTTATATCCCCCTCGAGTTAATAGCAATCAGATGCCGGCCCTACAGAGGGAATACGACGGATTATAGCGTGCATTTATGTATCTAAAAGACCACGAACCGAAAATACGGATAATGATCAACAGACTGCACTCAAGAGAGGCCTTTCCTCCATTATGCATGAAATCTTTTTAGACCTAAACATATAATCCTCGCAAAACTGGAATCACATTTGTATTTTCTCATAATGAGGAAAATTGAGATTTAGAAAGTTTTTGTCCAGCATTCAAAAGTCATCAAACTTATTTTGCAGAGAAAGTCATTACATTTTGATGAAAGGTTAAGATATTATACACACACACACACACACACACACACACACACATAATATGTGATATATACACACACACACACACACACAAATATACACAGTAAAAAGTTTGGAAACGAAAAAAAGATTTGTAATATTTTTCAAAGACGATTCTTATGTTCATCAAGGCTGGATTTATTAGGATGATTTCTGAAGGATCATGTGACACTGAAAATTCAGCTTTGTATCACAGGAATAAATTTTATTTTAATGAATATTAAAATAGAAAATTGTTATTTTACATAGCAATAATTTTTCACAATATTACATTTTTCCTGTATTTTTGATCAAATAAAAGTAGACTTGATGAACATAAGAAATATCTTCAAAAAATATAAAGAAATCTCACAGTTTCCAAACTTTTGACTGGTAGTATATGTAGTATATATATACACTACCGTTTAAAAGTTTTAGAGCAGTAAGATATTAAATGCTTTTTAAAGATGTTTCTTCTGCTCATCACGGCTGCATTTATTAGATAAAAAAATCCAGAAAAAAACTGTAATATTGTGAAATATTATTTCAATTTAAAATAACTGTTTTCTGTGTGAATACATTTTAAAATGTAATTTATTCCTGTGATACAAAGCATCATTACTCCAGTCTTCAGTGTCACATGATCCTTTCAGAATTCATTCTGATCTGCTGATTTTTTATTATCATTGTTGGAAACCTTCTTCGATCATTAAAAGATTTGTGTTTGTAGAAAAACAAAATTTAAGTTATAGAATAAATATATATATTTTTAAATAACATGCATTAATAATCATGGACAATAAGACCATAATTAAATAAGGTCACTTTAAAAATATTAAGAAAGTGTCTGTCCTGCATTCCAAATGACAAAAAAATGAAAAAATGGACACGTCAACAAATGAAGTTGATTCCCAGAACGGCTAACAATAAGAACGGGCTGCCAAAACCTATAAAATAAAACTGAAATCCGTCTAGAAAGGAGGAAAAGGAGACCTATCATGAGCGGTTCATGATTGATTTATCCGCTTTGTGGAGCGCCAATGAATATGGACATTCAGGCGCGTCTGTGCTCATCCTGGCTCTGCCGAAACCCACAGGCCTCCCGTAATCTCTCTCATCTCCGAATGGGACGCTCGTCCCGTCAGCGCAGAGCCCGTCTCCCTCCGCCAAGAGCTATGACATCATGGCGGGTGAGTGAGGAATGATTTCAGCAGCTTGTTAGCTACCGCTGAGGTAAGAGACTGAGACAGGCTTCACCTCAAGCGGTCCAATAACACCTCACATACACAGCAGGGCCAGGGGCCATATTTAAAAGAGCAAAGTATTCCAGAATCAATCTGGATTTATTGGTACATCATTTAAAAAAATAAATAAACTAAATAAAATTGCGCAAACATATGTCATTGTACTCACAATCTAACACCACAAAGTGTGTAAATGCTTTAAAAATGTATTATAAGCATATGTTATGATACACTATATTAAAATTATATATATATTTACATAGGTATATTTAAATTCCCAATTGGTATAAAATGTATAAATTGTACATATTTTATAATGGATCTTTTCTGTAATTGTGTTATATTTTTTATTACCAATATATGGTAACATATTTCCTATGACTAAAATAAATAAATAAATATATGCACACATATAATAATAAATTTTCTCCCTCTCTATACATTTCTATATATTGTACATGTTTTATATATTTGATATAATATATAATATTGTATATAACATATTGTAATAAATCTGCAATTCCCACATCAATGGTATAAATTGCGTATATTTTAATTAAATTTTTTTGTAATTGTGTTAGATTGATTTATATTTTCTATTACCAATATATGGTAACATATTTCCTATGACTAAAAATTTTTTATAATATATATATATATATATATAGTGTTCTATATATTGTAATTAATAACAAATCTGTATTACATACATCTATGCATATCTCTCTATCTTTATTATTTTTCACAGTAAATGTAATAGACTATTTTTACTACTGCTTTTATGTTTTTATTAATTACACCTTGAATTACTAAAATTATTTTACATTATTAAATAAATATAAAAAAATATTGTATTTTATTACATTTTATTAAATGCAAGTTATAATTTAAGTTTTTGTTTTAAATTGTGTTAAATTGGTTATACGTTTTATTACCAATATATGGTAACATATTTCCTATGACTTAAATAAATAAATAAATAGATAGATACACATACACACACAGACACATATAATAATAAATCATTTTCTCCCTCTCTCTATATTTCTACATATTGCAATTAATAATAACAAATCTGTATTACATACATCCATGGAATAAAACGTTTAAATTGTATATATTTTTAATAACATATTTCCTATGACTATGTATGTAATGCACTATTTTCACTACTACTACTTTTATGTTTTTATTAACTAATTGAATTACTAGAATTGTTTTACATAATTATTAAAATAACTACAAAAAAAAAAAATCTATTTTATTAAATATTAAAATTACTCAGAGCAATTAAAATGTTTCTGTATCAAATAAACCTGCTGTAAGCCAATACACCATGCGTCAATGTGTCAGAGTACATGTGGCAACCAATAAGACATGGCTTTAATAAAGTCTCTTGATAATCACTATTACCTGTGCTGGACATTTCAGCAGGAATATCTGTCTAAGAAGAGTGAATAATGAACAGGGAAAGATAGGACTCACCGGATACAAGCCACTGTCCGCTGGGAGAGACGCTGATGCTTCGGATCAGACTGGAGTGTCCGCGGTACACCTATCAGACACAAACAGCACCAACATCAACGAGACAGCAGAGAAGAAAAGCAGACAGCTAGAGATCATACAAGGACACGTTCGGGACTTTATTATTTCACATTAGTCCATTACCACCAAACATATTTAGCTGATTTATTCATATTTTTGTTCTTCTTTATCCCAGTCCAAAAGAATGACAGACAACCCCTATTCCATGTCTGCAGTTTTACAGCCCCAGTCTACAATTTCAACAACAAAAATATTCTCCTTTTGATCTTTTTCACCCACGTCCCACGCGGTACAGTAAGTAACAGTTTCCGGTCTCAAAATCAGAGCTCACTGTCCTGCCATTATAAAGTCTAGGCCAGAAATATCAGGAGTATCTGATCTACAAGCCGCTCCTCTGACTGTCATCATCCCAGTCAGGCTGTTAACATGATTCCAGAGCAGTTTAAGATGACGTACCAGAGACTGGGTGGTTGGGAAGGGCTGCAGGTCTTTGGGTTTGGGAAGTTTGGGAATCAGGTCTTCTGGTTTCACGTTCACCTGGATCAAATCAAGACAACATTATTGTTCATTTGAAGCTTTTGCAATGCATTTAACTTCTGTAATGTCATATGCCATTATATGAAGGACTGGTTTTATTACTTGTCGGGTTTAATGCTCTGTATCTGATCACAATAAATTAAAAGTGTTTATTATAATATAGTTCTAATAAATTATAATAGTCGTGTGACGAGACATTTATCCCACGAGACAAGACATGATTTTTTGACTTTGCAAAATATTTTGCCACAAACTGACAGGCAAGTGATTAACAATAAATGTAAAAAGGTAAAAATAAAAACAAATGATAGATACAAATATTCCTTCAAAAGCAGGGTAAGCGTTTTTTTCAAAAATCCCCAGAAAACAGAGTCGGGCCGAATACCTAAACAAACTTGCATACAGCAAACGCCGCGTCAGCTTAAAGGCCAAAGTATACTTCGGCCATCTGCATTACATCATTTTTGTCATCAGGAGGACAATTTTTAGAGGCTGCATGGACTGTCTGCGTACAACAGTGTATGCGGGAGTATATTTTATATGAGCCATATTTTAGAACATGTCTTGGAATGTTCTGGAGCAGCCCAGTGCTGTCTCACTCATCTAACACGCCTGACCTGAAGTGGGTCAGAAACGGTAAAAAGAGATTAATAAGATTTGTGTCAGAACCGTGTCACATTCAGCAGCGGTAGCTCTTAAAGAAATAACAGCCAAAATAACTTTAGAATGTGTGATAACTTCAATTTCAATTTCTGTATTTTTCTGCTGAAGTGCACAAGTAAATGAGACATTTAATATAATGGGTTATGCGAAGATTGTTTTAAGTTCACTTAAATTAGAAGTACTTTTTTAAGTCTTAATGCTAAAATGAATAGCTTTTGATTACAGTAGCTACTCTTTTTGATTAAATAGCTACTCAAGAGACATCAGAGTAATGCTGGCCTTCAGTCACAAAAAAATATGCTATTAAACAAATATTAAAAAATGTACTGTCTTTATGTTGTTTGTACATTTATTTAATGTTTGAATGTGAAATTATTGCAATATAAAATATTTAAAAACGTTACTGTTAGTTGGAATTAATCGCGAATAATTTCAGAAAAATATGCGATTAACTGTTTTTAATCAATTGACAGCTACTATATATATATATATATATATATATATATGTATATATATGTGTGTATTAAATAATGAATTATGCTCAACATTATCTTTATTACATCTTAAATTACACTGGTATAATTTATACTACTAATTATATATATGAAACAATTGTGAATATCTCAGTTTTACATAAAACATTTAATTGTTTTTATGTATATGACAAATAATTTGTCATTTATGATTTTATAAATTATGCTCAATATGTTACATTATATTTATATTTTTTCTTTAATGTTGCTTATCACATAGCTGAATTATTACCAATATATTTCAATTTCATCTAAACGACTAAATCCAGACGTATAGAAAATCAAATCCCATGTGTATTTGAAGAACCAAATGAACGTGACCGGAATTAACTGAAGATATCCATCTTCTTTTTTCCTGTAAGGCTTGCGGTGATGCCAGCTTCCAGCTATTTTTAGCTATACAAAACAGCTTGTTCTGTTGTTTGACATTTCAAACTGGTGCGTCTTTCCATATTATTTCAATCTATTATCTTAAATATGAACACACAGGTATGTAGTTCAAACATTTTAACGGTTTATTGCACTGTGTTATTCTTCTCGTCATCTCCCTACAGCAGCTAATGAACTGGAAGCCTCTCACATCGACAGAAAACGGCTTACTTTTGCATTCAAAAATAAGGTTGATATAATTGAGTTTTTTTGCTGATTCTGTAATTCATTATTCCGTTTGGCGACATACAGGAAAGCCATCTTGATCTCTTAAATGTTTCCTGTACAGTTTATTTGCACAGAATGAGATGCACCCTCTCACCCTCATCTTGCGCTGCCGGGGACACAGATACAGGTCGAGGCAGCGCTCAAAACGCTCGTGAATGAAGCGCGAGTACGCGGGAACGGCCCGGAGGCAGGCAAACTTCTGCGGCAGGAAACTCAGCTTCCTGTCCTCGGGGTCCTGCTGCTCCCATGCCAGTCTCTGAACAAACACACACACACACACACACACAAGAGCAAACGTTATAAGAACTTTCACAAAGCTGGTCTAAAGAACAGGTGCAGGCAAAATTGGGGGCAAAATTTGGCTGTATTTAAAGATTAACTTGCAGAGGGGATGCACGTGTTCACACAGAGTTAACTAGAGCATGTAAAACATACGCAAATGACTTATAGGCAAATCGCACAGGCCTAATGGAGCTGGAGCACAGGTGTGAAATGATAGGAGTTTAGCTGGTGACATTTAAAGCAAAAGTTCACTCAGAAAGAATCTGCCTTTATTTACTCGCACCCATGTCACCAAACCTGAATACATGCTGCTTTTTAATCTCATAGTGACATATGAACAGTGCATATAACTAATTCATATCTCCTCAAATAATGTTTGAGTGAAGTCAGAAATTTAAGTCATTATTCACAGACAATATTTACTTTTAATGTGTCTCAGAGAAGTGGGTTTTTAAATATTCTTATCGAGGATAAGAATTTGTTTTATTCAGTGTAAATATAATAATTGTTTAACCCATCAATAAAGAGTAAAATAAATTATTATTGTAATTATTATTAGTAATAAATTATTTGTATGAAATTCATTTTCATTTATAATTACATTTTAATAAAAGTAATAGAATTTATTATTGGAATTAAATTAATTCAGCATATTACATTAATAAACATTAATAAATTATAAAAGGTAAGCATTCATAATTTTATTTTTAACAATTTTAAAAATAGTCTGTTTTAAAAACTTTTAATTAAATGCACAGTGGAACAGAGAAAAGTGGTGGAAAAAAAAGACTTAAATATTATTTTAGGCAATATAATTATTTATAATTCTAGAATTTTAATTTTAGATTTAATAATAGTTTTGAACATTTCCATAAAATATTTGTTATTGGACAATACGTTTTGCTCCATATTTAAATTAAAGCTTACATTTGACTACTGCTTAATACAGTATACTGTAACGATGATGCTACACTCTGACTCTTAGAAAGTGATATAAATAACTCATTTCTTATATTACCAGATATTAAACATTCATTTGACTACTTGTTCCTACGTCATTAATTTATTTAATTGAAAATGAATCGACATATTTACTGATTAAAAAACAAATGCCAAAAAAGTAGCTTTTAGGGCAAATTCAAGTTGCAGAATGGAAAATCACGTGTGACATGAGCACAAGTAAATAATAACATCTGACAAATGCAGGTGAACACACCTCTTCCTCCGACAGCAGGTATTCTGGAGGAGGGTTGTAAGACTCCTCGTGACCAGGAAGCTTAATCTTGGGTGCTGGGACGTGCATTTTGTGGCGTCCCAGGATGCTGTTGGGGTCCTCCTTGGCCCACAGGTCATAGTACTGCGGGGTGGTTTCCTTAGGTCTGCGTGGCTTGATCCAACCCATTTTTATGGCATTGACCAACTTCCCGACCTAACAGAGCGAGATGGATGCAGTGACGGTACAGTAGAGAAAAACACCCACAGTAACACATCATTGTCGTGATTGAGAGCACATGTGTACGATCATTACTCAAAACACTCGTTGCACACGTCGCCAGTTTACTGCATTAAACACATTGTGTATATATTGACCGGAATATCAGATTTTTTTCCCCCTGAAACGTTTGCGGGTCTGATTTCTTTCAGCGTTCTGTTTCAGATCCCCATTATGCCGGCGTTTTAGACCTCTTTCCACTTTAAAAACTATGTGGGAATCGTTATTTGTAACGCACCACAGCTGGGAGCAGTTAGGAGACGAAACATGACTATTCTCATGCCGTTTCCTGATTTACAGTAAATATACACTTTCACCATAAACGTAAAGCGTAAGGTGTGACAAGGACAGCCGAACTTGCCTTCTCTCTCTCAATAAGTGAAGGAATGAAGCTGCGTTTGTCCTGAGGCCTGTTGGTGACAGGGTGAATCATCACTTCATTGGAGAAGAAGTCGATCGAGGGCTAGATGAAACAGAAACACAATGAAGAATTAATGCAGAGCAAGAGTTTAATTAATGACATCATGTCTTATTACCTTTCATGCAATTAAAAACACAGAAATTAAGAGCTCTTTTGATAAACGCTTCCATCTAGATGAACCATAAAGCTTTGCGTGCTTGCACTGACAATGAAACGATGGAGCAGAACTCTACCTGCTCTTAACGCTCTTAAATCACAGCAAACCTTCTCAGAGAAGACACACACACTTTACATGTATCTGACATTTACATAAATTAATAAATGCAATATATATCTGTCTACAGAAAGAAACCGTTATGAATCCTTTTGTTTATATATAATTAAATTAAATATTTAATAAAAAAATATATATATATACGCACACACACTCACATATATATAAATAAACTGATTTAAAAAAAAAATTATCCATTTTTTTTTTTTATATTATGTATTTATTGTGTTAGTTAGCTGCATTTTTAAAGTTATTTTTACTTAAAACAAACCAAACTGGAGTTTGACCGAGAAAATAAAATAAATCGAATAAATATTTTTGAAAATGTAAAATTTAATTATCATATAATAACACACAGAGTTTACTTTTTGTTTAATAAGATTAATTACATGTATTATTGCTGTCAATATTTTTGAAGTGCACTGGATAAAACAGTGTCTGAATTGCTGAATAATTTAAGGTAAATAAACGTTTACTTATATTTGTCTAACATAACAAAAAATTGCTGTGCAATCTTAATTTATAAAGTCAAAATAATGACTGGATGACCTACTACTATATTATCTATTATATATACCAAAGCACACATAAAAAGAGCAAAACCAAACTGTTTACTTGAGGTCTGTTTAATTCGGCAAAGTGAAAATGAGAACATCTGGGCTAATCAACCAGACACAGTGAGTCTCAGTCAGATGACAGGTGGCTTTTTCACGCTTGCGCTCTTTAAAGCCTGTCTGAGGTCGACTAACTGATCACAGACAGACCGACTGTGGACTGACTCACTTCCTGTTTGCGCCAGAAAAGACAGCGATGCGCAATTAGCGCTGATGCTTGTAAAGTCGAAGCGGCTAAACGGTGGCCATGACACCATCCAGACTCCATTACCTCCTGCGGAGGTCAGACGGGGCTGCAGTGTTTTTCTTAAGACAGCTAATTGCGCTCGTGTTAATGGTTGGTTACTTCATTTGTCGGCGGTGAGCGCAGACTCGGGCTGGGCTTCGTGTGGCTTGCTAATTGAGAGGAGTAATTCGACGAGCTTCATTTTTTCCTCATCGTGCGCCGGGGTTATTATCTAGAAGCACGTTTTAAGAGGTTTTCACAGACCAGACTGCAGATGTTGAGGTGACAAATTCTGTTACTGTCGGATCGGTGTCGAATCCAACACCAACAGAGCGGAAAACCAGATCGGAATACCTCGTATTCGTTAAAGCTGACGTCACCGAACTTGCCCTGCTGCAGACGGTGCACGAGGTCCACCTGCTCATCCGACAGACGGATATCAGCCCCCGTCATCTTGTCTTGGACGGTACGCCTAGTAATGACAGACAGAATGAGTGTTTAACAATTACAGAGCTTGAATGAGTTTAAATGGACCTTCCAGATGCTCCTCACCAGTAATCGGGATTGTCCATCTTGTCGAGAAACTCATCCAGCTCATCTTTGTTCCTGATTGGTTTAAAGATCTTCTTGCCATCCAGATTGTATCCGATGTGGGGATAATCTTTGTACCACTCCATTGGGATGTTGCCGACGGTGTTGCGGATGTCCTGTGAATGGACAGAGAAAGTGATAAAGACCAATAGAGAAACTCTGCAAGTTTAGACTCCCAAGTATCCAGTCGACCCCACTGAATATTATGGGTTTCTCAGGTACCTGCAAAATAAGACTTGTTTAGGATTAAAGTTAGGTGAAAATGTGAAGTCTGTGGATTGATTAATTCATTATAATTAATAATAATAATAATAAAAATTAATAATAATAATAATAATAAAAAGCAACTTGATGCTCACTGATTCCTTGTGCCAATAAAACTAGGATTGAGGCCTTTTTCTTTTCATGATTTTTGGCATGTTTAGTGTTTATTTTTACATTTCTAATTACTTTTGAAATATTTCTAGCATTTTTTACCATCCAACTGGTCACACTGCAAGAGGAAAGTGTTGATTACAGCAGTGCTTTTCATACTTTTCCCGTTAAATACATTTGGATTCAGGTACTCACCAAATAAGTACCTCAATAAACAGAATGAAGTATGTTTGTGTAGAAATGTAACAAAGACTGGCATGAAATGCT
>JAUMHI010000064.1:15475387-15491485 GCA_032359435.1 Enteromius unitaeniatus
GTATGGGTTTCCAAAATATTAAGCAGCTCACCTGTTTTCAACACTGATATTATTAAGTAGTTTCTTGAGTCCTGAAGTATTACTGGAGTAATGATGCTGATAATTTAGCTTTCCATTTTTAATATACTTGAGAAAACCGTTATTTTCAGGTTGTAATAATATTTCACATTATTACTGATATAAATAAATGCAGCCTTTGTGCATATTTAAAAAAATATATATATTTTAATCATTTCTTGTTAACAATACTGTAAATGTTCTAAATCAGAAACATAAAATGAAGAAATACAACTTCACTATCAGTATTTGACTATTGATAATGCCTTTACAAAATAAGAACCAAAAAAAGAAGCACTGGGTGAATCTTTTAATTTAGATGGTTGATTGTAAATTATACTCACTGATTCAACCCACCATTCGTATAGAGGTTCAGAAGAGCCACCATCAACACATTTTCACATAGTTGTATTGTGTTATGATTCCAATATTTCACTTACCTGAAGTCTGACTCCTAAACCAATTTCTTAGTCAAGTTATTTACAAATACCAAGCAAATTAGCTCAAACCAAATGATTCTTTCACATCACAAGCAAGCACGCAACAATAACTGAGACTTCAAAACAGTGACGCTTTCACAGCGAAGCATTCGCTCGCCTCCTCATGAAGACACATCTTTGCAGAAGTGCAACTGATACTTTTTAGTCTGGGGAGTGAATATGTCTGAATAGTGACTGGTAAAGCCATTCAACTTCAAAATTGGTTTCAAGAAGGAAAAAAGACATCTTTAAGGTTTTATTCCAATTGCCCTAAAAAACAGAAGAGGAGGAGGAAAAATCCATTCGGAACAGGATAATCGTACATGTTTCGACATGCGGAAAACATTATTTCAATACAATTGTGTTAAAAACTCAACTAGTGATTTACTGCTGCTAGTTAAACCAGGTCAAAATTCCCTTTTACAAGAATAAAATTAAAGAGTGCTCTCCCACTCAGAGGAATATAAATCTCTTCGCTCGCAGCAGCCATTAACAAAACCATTTTCATTAATGAAAACATGAAACACAAAGGCTTCGTGCCTCGACAGACTGGGAACGTTTTCCATCTTAAATTTAAGGAAAAAGCAAGTTTCAGGTGTTAAGTGTTACGTTCCTGTTCTTCATGATGATAGGCTTCAAATGACCGTTCGGGGAACGAATTAATGAATAAATTCCCCTCAAAAAGGAAAAGACTGTATAGTCTAGCTGAAAAGGTACATATTGCTACTATTAACAACAAATAATGGAATTAAAAATGAGGCCAAAAGGTACGGAAGCAAGTGTCTGAGAGGATTCGCCTCTCCTGTGGTTTTGACCACAAGCAAACGCTGAAAATCAGATACCCGTCTGGCCTTTAACTCGCATCACTTATTAATGAGGCTGCAGTTCAAAGAAACTAAACATGAGACGGCATTAATATGGATTTACCACGTCCTCAAAATGCCTTTTTCATCATCTCCATCTCAAGCCGCCATTCGCAGAGAAATAGTACAAAAACCACATCGTTACGGCACCAGACTAGTCTTGAGCTAATGTCAAAAATATGAAATCTAGAGAAAATGAAAGGGGAAAAATGACAAGCCACCATTCATATCTTCATATTTTCCAGAGGGTAAATAGGAGTTGAAATTATAATGACATCAAGGAGTATACTTTTAATCCATCAAATGGTTGGGTTGCATGGAAATGTATTTTGTTTTTTTGTTATGCCACTTTATTCACCTACACAACAGAAATATGCCTTAAACATTAGAATGAGAAAAGACCTGGCCTAAGAGAAATAGCATACTGGCCTTGTGCAATTTTCCCTCAAAGAAACCTATAAAGACAGTAAAGTCAAGCTGATATGTTTTGGGAACAATATTTTTAATGACTTACAGCTATAAAGTTACAAAAGCGTGACAGAATGTATAATAAGTTCAGACAACCTTTTCAAACTCCCATAGTTAAGCTAAGCAAGACCATAGAACTTCCCTTAAAGTTATTCTCAAAAAGATCCAATATATCCACACAACATGACCAAAAACTGGTTCTCAGAGGGATTATCTTCATTTTATCATAAACTGGTGATTGGTGGTAATGACTAAGAGAAGAACAGGTGCTACGATCTGAGTTATGGTCCTGTGGGATGATGTTATATTGCTATTTCCCTCCCGTGACTAAACTGGTCCAGCCAGACAAAACGGCAATGTACTAAAATGTAAGATAACCCCACTCATCTTCACGGACAACATAGTTCATCAAGCTACCGGACAGTCACTAACTCACGGGACTACAGACTCACTGTAAAAGACCAGCCCTGAAAAGGTTAGACTCAGACACATGGGTCTTTGTAAAACCACCAATGAGGGAAGGTACGGAGTACGGAGAAGGGCAGAATGGGTGAAAGAATGACCCAAACTTTACAAATCTCCAGTCCCTCTATGATGCAGTATAACTATAAAAGAAGGGTGAAAGGAAGAAGCAGCTGTCAAAGGACACATTTACAAAAGAAAGAAAGAACGGACGAAAAAGAGAAAGAAAGGGTAACAACTATTTAAATCAGTAAAGGAGGAATGTAGGTAGGAAAAGAAAGAAAGAAAGAAAAAGGAAATATTACAATCTTCAAGCATGAGAGTGAGCAAGCAGAGGGAAAATATGACAGAAAATTGTTGTCAGATATGAGTATGAAAGCAAGAAACGATTTTAAACCACAAATGCAAGCAAGCAAGAAGGAAAAAAAGAAAGGCCATTATTAACTGGGAGTTAAAAAAACTGAAGTTGATAGCTGTATATAACCACTTTGCTCCCTGCCTGAGCCGCCAGCTGGGGTATTTGCATAAGCAGTAAAAGAGAGGGATGGACAGAGGGAAAGAGAGAGAGAAAGTGAGGGAGTGAGAGAGGGAGGAATCATACCAGACACTCCCACAACCTATAAAGCACAACCATACTGAAACACTCAGTGAAACCACACGTGGGTCTCTGCTCAGGGGGGAGAGCCAGCACTGCACAGGGACAGAGAGCCGGAGAAGAAGTGTGCGTGTGAGTTCGAGGAAGCAAGACGTGGATTTCGGCTCAGATGGGATGTGAGTGAGGACAAACAACAAGTTCAACCCTTTAGGATCAATTCTCCAAGTCTTGACAGCAAAGGAAAACTCATTTCAAAGGGTCCGTAGTGGTAAAGCAATGTAATACCAGAGCGCATAACTGTACTAGAGGACTATTCAAAGAGCAAACAAGTGCAGGATTGGTTCTGTAGCTAAGAGATCCATGCATTAAGAACTCTAGAGACCTGCAAGCAACATTTAAGATCTGCGTGGAGAGGTTCGGAGGTTTCAGCGATGTCTTTCGCGATGGTGCGACCGGCTCCTAGTCGGTACCTGTATTCGGAGATCTCAATGATGTCAGAGGACGATGAAAATGGCAGCGAAAGCTCAGGCTCGGACGACCGCTCTTTTCGCTTGGACTCCTCGGGGTATGAACTTAAAGTTGGAAGAAAGCGCAAACCTGGCGTAGGAGGTGGTGCACGGCTGATAGGGTCGCCACCCGACTCTGTGGGCCTAATAGGTCCACTGCCAGAGGGTCGTCAACGCAACGCAGCCAACGCACGGGAGCGGGATCGCACCAACAGTGTAAACACCGCCTTCACCGCTTTGAGGACTCTCATCCCCACGGAGCCTGCCGACCGGAAGCTGTCCAAGATCGAGACCTTGCGGTTGGCGTCCAGTTACATCTCCCACCTGGGAAATGTGCTCCTGGTGGGCGAAGCTTGCGGGGACGGACAGCCGTGCCACAGCGGAGGGCCCTCGACTTCTAACTACTACCACCACCACAGCTCGCCAAGCAGGGACTCGGAGAACTCGCAGCCCAAGCAGATCTGCACATTTTGCCTCAGCAACCAGAGGAAACTGGTGAGTGAGACGCATGCAGGTGTTCGCCGTTAGGGTTGTGCAATGATCTGGATGTGTTCAAGTCCACAAACAAGCTGAAGAAATACAGACAGAGGTGTGAAATACGGCTGGACCTCGGGGAGGGATAAAAGTAGGTCTGAATCATTCTCTGCTAGTAAGGTCACTGAGGGCAATGGTTTGAAGCAAACTTAGTCAAGATACAGTCGGGATGTATTAAATACTGTCAAAATAAACTTGTAGATTACCTTTCATACAAGTAGTTACAAAGGTTTGTTTCCTTTCTACAAAGCATTTCTGTTAATCTAACTACTACAAAACAGTTTACATATACAACATCTACAGTCTTAGAAATGAAGGTTTTTGAAAGGTTTTTTTACAGCAATTCCATAGAAAAAAATGTCAGTTCCCTTAAAAGTACCAGTAGTCAAAGAACCCTCGCTTTCTTACCTTTTTATAATCTTCTTCAGGTTCTTTTATGGCATCGTGAAGCACCTTTATTTTTAAAATCAACTTCTAGGTCTAGCACTGCAAGAACATATAACTCAGCAGAAAGCTGATAAGGCACAATTTCTTACATGCATGATCAACTGGTGGTTTCAGATATTCTGCCTCACACCGGCCAACTGCGCCTTTTAGAGAATCTGCGTCGTAATTCTCAGCCTCCCCGAGATAACGTTTGTCACTGAAAACCGTCCTCTGCGCTCTGAAGCTGAGCTATGACTTCATCCACATGTCCTTTTCCATCAAGGGCGATATCTCTGTTACAGAGTGCGCTGCTACCATGACCTCATAGACAGATGCAGTGAAAGATCGGATTAAATGTAGCCCAACGGAAAATATCCAATCAACAAAGAGACTGTCAGGTAATATACAAACACATCATCCATCTCTTCCCCCGGTGAGCGTGACTGCGCTGACCTTGGCCCGTGGAGCCAACACCGCAGCACATTAAAAATAAAACCGTAAATCACGCTCTGGCTGTGAGGAATACAATGACACCAAACCAAAAACAGGGGGAAAACTGTAATTTAAACTTGCGTGGCGAAGAACTGTCAGAGGTTGAAATATAACACACGCTCAAGACAATTACACTCTGCCATGACACAAGAGCATTTTTGGTCAGGGTATCTCACCACCGCAACGTGTGTTTAATCCTCAAAAACCTGAAGTGCTTCCAGAAGTCATTGAGTTACATTTTCTTTTCTGGATCTTTCAAAGTAAAGTCTGTAGTGAAGGAAATAAACAATAAAAGATAGCAACTGATTCTGCCGTGGATACTCTGCACCGCATGGGTGAATTACGACAAACCTAGTTTGGGCCATTTATGACAAATGAGCAAATGGGAGGCATAAATATGCAAATGTAAATGGTCCGTGATCTATATATCAGGCCATGAGAAACTAGGGAACATCTGCTGCTGGGTATTTTCCCCCAAGTAGCCATGCACCAACCTCAGTGTTTCACTCTCACATCCTGTGTTGTTCTTAGTCGCTTCCTTGTTGCCCAATTAATATCCTTGTCAAGCACGACATGAAACCTGCTCAGACCTTCATAAATCCTTCAAAGAAGGTTTTTCGGATTTCTGAAAAGAACACAGCGGTCTTTGCACTTTAAGCTAAGAGCATTAAGGCCATTCAAGATTTCAATAGATTTCTTTTGTAGCAACAAAAACACAAAGAAAACGTAATGTTAATATTTACAGTAAATCCCCAAAACTGTTTAGCAGACAAGTCAAACTGATCTAATCAGCTGCAATTTAATCATTTTCTGCAACAAAAAAATCTGAGCTTTAATGAAATATCAACAAGTCTGCATGTGCAATCTATGTTCTCAGCTACATTATTAATTCGACATCAGGACACTGTTGCTCTCTAAACATCGATCAAGCATCTAGAAGCTTCCAAATCCAATTCCTAGACGTTTGATATTGTACAAGCCACGCTGTACATAAAAGACTGAAACAAATATACATAATAAATAAGAGCTCCTTACAACTCAAATTTATAATTGGCAATGTAAAAGTTTTATTTGCTAAACTGTTTGTGGTTAAACTGTTGTTGAAAATCACATAGAAACCATCCAGAAACCACAGAGTTAGGAACAACAACAGGCCAAAGGCCAATACTCCCATTTCAGGCCGTAACCTTAATCCGTACAAAACGAAATGATAGATCTTTATAAGTCCAATCGAGAATTACGCCCATGTCTTCGGGATTCCAGTGGCAGGCAGTATTTGAAACAGACCGGGCCTTGCCTTTGTAGAGCGCTTTCAGAAGTGGGTATGTGTGCTCCAAAACCGCACTCGTCTCTTTTACCCCTACTTAGTGCTCATTACGCCGTGAAAGTATCCTTCAGCCAAGACGCACGGCTTTATTGTTTCTAAAGAAAGAGAGAAAGACGAAATAAAGAACACACACACTAGGGGAAAGACGTAGAGGTATAACTGAACTCAAATGTTCGGGTTTTCGCCAAAGTTAAGCGCCTGTAAGCTGACACAAAACGGACAGCTGCGTCGAGATTCTCCAACGAATGAGCGAAACGGACCTTTAAATCAAACGCAGACAGTCACGCGGCAGAAAACTGCTACTATTGCCTGCTAAGATGTTCAAGACTCAAACAGATTTGTGTCTATATAAAAATGATCGATTTTACCCTAAACATTTTCCAGCTTTTGATGCATCTGGTGGTTTTATCTGCATTTATTTTCATCTTGGACTTCGCCTTCATATTTGCACTCGCACACACTCACTCGTTGACTACCATTTTCTACATCACTATATCCACATGGCTGCACCACAAATATGACAGAGCAAGAAATTCCCCCTATTTTTGTGTTTTGACACCATCCTTCCTCTGTCCGTTTGGCTAAACCACACTAGTCATTAGTGGCGGACGTTTGGTTTCTCACAGGTGAGGACATAGGTTTGGATAGATTGCGTAACCAGACTGGATTACTCAGAAAATGCCTTTTTTTGAGGCAGATGGGATGTCTTCCTCACAGTTATGGCATCTGCTCAGATGGTAACTGAACAAAAAGTAACGTGGGTCATATTTTCGGCATAATTACCGAGACTTCTCTCATTACGAGCATATGGAAGAGTTTAGAGTCTTTCGCTCTAACGGGAGCCCGAACATTTGACACAATATGAAATTATTTGAAGTGTTAGCAGCGCCCGTTAAAGAGCCAACATTTTTCCCCTCCGTAAACTGCCGTTTCATTCGAATGTATCCTGAAAGATTTGGCCAAAAGCGGGATCTTATAAAACTGCCAAATGTGAATACTTCAATACCTTCTGGAAAGTGAAGCCGCATGAATTAAAGTTGGGCTGGAACTGGGTCATCCTTTACCACAGGTGGGGCGGTACGCTTCATAAACATAAACGAAGGGAAACTAGTGTTTTCACTTGTGGGCAGCAGCAAAAAGGTCTGTGCAAATACTCCTGAACGCTATAAAAACAATCAAAAGCGTGTAAATGGCACACTCAAAGGGTGCAAAACTCATATATTGGGATTAGCGCAAACACAAGACTGGTTTTAATAATCTACCGGTCCTGTCACCACTGAGAGGCTAAAGTTACCCGTCTAAACACATGCGTGCACACACGCACTCATTGTGATCTTCAGAAAGCTGTCAACGTTAAACCTCAACCTAAGGTGAAGCTAAATATTTGTGTTAAGAGCACCGCAGCCGCTTGAAGAAAAAAAAAAAAAAGGAGGTGAACACCAATTTATTGATATAAAGATATTTGAGAATTTGCCGTGATTTGTTTCCTGCCTCAAAGTACTTGGAAATAATGTGTTTATAAAGGACTTCAGACCAAGGGGAGCATACGATCAATCTGGGCTTTTGGACGTAAGCTCCAGCAATAATAATTTCTTTACGGCGTGTTAGACAGGATATGAAAAGCAAATGTAGGCAAAATCCTATTAGTTTGGCCGTAAGTGATCCCTGGAGTCGGAGCGCTGGTGACTTTAAAGTGGCACTGAACTTAAAGGAGGGGCTGGAGGAAAAAAAAAGAAAGAAAGAAAGGAAAACGTCGAGGGTCAGGGTTATTTTCAAATGGGATTCTGTCTGACTTCATCAGTTAAGGTTGAGTGTTTTGACTAGAAACTCCGCCTACATCAGATGGGGGCCGCAGGAACGATGGCATTCCATCTGCTCCTGTTCTAAGCAAAGCAAACTGGGAAATGTGAGCCAGGTGTGTGTGCGTGCTACCGCAAATGGAAAGGTGATAGGAGAAAAACAGCAGGCGTGTTGATGCCAAACCACCAGCCCGCAGGGAGAAGGGCGACATGACCCCTCGAGAGTCAACAACTCCTGAAAATATTGAGCAATTGGAAAATACTGGATAAAAGTATCACATAAACCGATAAATTTACGTAATTAAATGCAAATAAAATGGAACTCAATTAAAAGTACTTGCATTAAAAATAAAAAATGGCTATTGAATAAAAATACTTGAAGAAATGCATAAACGACATTAAATGTTATAACAAAAAATTGATCCTTAAATATATGTATTTGTTTCTTATAACTAATCAATTTTTTTCTTTCCTTTCAGAGCAAAGACAGAGAGAGGAAATCAGCCATGAGGAGTTAAGCCACGACGTGAAAGGATTTACAAAACATCATCATCACTAAAGTACAAAGGCTGTTGACTGCAAAACGCAATGTTGTGGTGTATATATGCAAATATCAATTCATATTTAATTATTTGTAAATCGCCGTTGGACTGGAGCATTTTATTCTAGAGAATAAAAAACAAACATAAAAAAAAAACATGTATGACTGGAAAAAGACCAGACTGCAGCGACTTGATTATGCAAGAGCTGAACACCCTGCCATTTCCATCTTTTCTGTTCATTTACACACCAAGCTACAGCAAACGTTTCTTTTTTTGACCACAAGGAGAGGTAAAGCTATTCACCAAAGACTATCTGAATAAGAGGACTGCATTTACAAGGCTGTAAATGCAACATACGGAGCCCAGCTTTGCAAATCAAAACAATAAAGGAACGTCTTCCTGTATTCAAAATCACCTTGGGACCTTCTGAAAGTGCTCATATTGAGGACATGGATGAACGCAAACTGATGTGCGGCACGTTATTTCTTACAAAAAACACGAAAGACACTTAGCCTGACTATGAAAATGCAATAAATTCAATAAATGCAGTATACTGTATGTCTAATATGGCGAATTACATATATTCTTCATTGTTTAAATTAAAAATGACTGAGCGAACTGAGTGAAAACTACCTGCCTTTCTTTCTATAATGTCACATAGACGTTTGGATCTCTTTGTCGTCCAGCCGTCCTGTCATTTGGCCAAAACAGCTACAAAAACAGTCCCTCCAGATAAAGATCAACACTTTCATTTTATCATCTCTGTAGATCATCTCTCATCACGAGTCCTTGAAGACTAAATATTTCATTTCACATTCTCTTTCTGTGTTTAATTAGGTTAAGAAATACAAACACATCTAGAGACACTCACATAGTCTTATATTTCACAAACTCAGACATAATACTTCAAGATTTATTCAACATTATCAAGTAAAACTGGCCAGAACAGTTGTTTATGATCTACGGCAGTGATTCTCAACATTTCAGCCTCTTGATTTACTGGATAAGAATTAAAGATAAATATTTCCACAAATATTTTATACTCAGATATTCAGCCCTATAAAAGACTTTAGAAATAATAAATACTATATCATTTATACAATATACACTCATATATATATATATATATATATATATATAAAAAATGATTTATTGCATCCATAAATAAATGTTTCTGTTTACATAATATATGCATGTGTACTGTGTATATTTATTATGCATATAAATACAAACACATACAGGATATATTTTGTAATCATTTTTGTAAATTTATATATAATTATTATAAAATGTACTATAAAACTGACCATGGAATTACATGATTCTACCAAAACACTGAGAATAATGGTTAAAGAGATGAACTGATCCTAAAAACAGACGGATATTATTTTAATGCTTGTTTTGTCTTATTTTAAATCTCTCTCTATCCATCCACATACACACACACCTGGGTATTTTTTTGTGGCATTTCTTTGATTGCAATATAAAAATGAACTTCCAAAAAGCGCAAAGAAGTTACTATTTGTTCCAATGGTTGCTGAAATCAGAGGACAGGAAAAAGTGTGAGCTGAAACAGACGACCGAAGCGAGGTGGACGGCACAGGAAGTGAGGCCTGTCAGACAGACAGCTGTTCTGTGTGGTGGCGCAGATGGGATTCACAGGTAAAGCTTTTGGCAGCGGTCCTGGCACTGTCCACTCCTGACAGCTCCAAAAAAAGGGTGAGAGGAAGTTCGGACGAATTTTGTCCTGCATTTGAGCGCCTCGACTCACGTATCGCACACCTGCTCGCCAAACTAAAAACCACTTTATCTATCCTTTCAGGTAACTAAAATGAGACTGTGCTTTGTTAAACTTAATTAAAAAAAAGAGAGCTTTATTTTAATCTTTTGACATTAAGTTAATATCATAATAATTGCAATTAATCTTGTGATTGTTTTTGCAGCTAATGACTAAAACATTCGGCTGCTTCTTAAGACAATATATACACACACAAAAGAGCTTCACATGGGTGATATTTCATACTGAGCTTCAGTGATATTTCAATTCGTCCATTGCAAAAACAGCTAATTATTTTACTTTCGTTAAAAGCCCCATCTGGATTTCATTTCTAAATAAATCTGCCGTTAATCTCGGCGTGCACGAATAGCAAAAATTTGCGATGAGACATACAAGCTCTGGTGTGTCATTAATTGGAGAGCAGATTGTTTTTCAACTGTATTATCGATTGTTTTCAGTTTAAAAGTAAATCAAACTAGCCTGGTGTCAATGAAGCGGTACTTGATCTTTACCGATGGGGCTGTGGAGGTACACAAGACAAAAAGCAAAGCATTAGGCGGCATCCCGCTGAGTCTTACCCCTCTGTTCACCCCGGGCTGTCATTCTGTCATCCCCTCATATCTCACAGAACAGCTCCATATCGACACACATGAACCCGCTTACCTGGGAGTCTGACGCAGGCCTCACATCCAGCTACTACAAACATTAACACTCAAACTGAAAAATAACACTGATGAAGGACATAACCAGCAATGACTATGCATTAAAATATAATGCCTGGGGAAAAAAAAAGAAAAAGAAAAAGAAAAACTACTTATTCTAGTTCCTCATAAAGATGCAATTACTAGACCTCCAAATGTCACAGACTATAGAATAAAACCATATGGACACCTAAATGGGAAAAGATATTTAACTTAATATTTGGAATTATTATATTAATAGTAATGTCTAAATAATTGAGAAGTGCCTTCAACGTGACTAATGCTGATACAGTTTATTATTGCATATATTATTATAATTATTATACATTTATTAAATGTTTTGTAGCACAGGCCAAACAGTTGTAGCACAAGTTAAGGGTGCGATACAACAAAAATGTCACAGCACCATTTTATTCAGGAATATCATGATTTTTCGTCATGTTGGTTTTATTATTTTGCAAGCTGCCTATTGTGCATAAAAAAGCCTTTCAAGGTATAAAATAAAAAAGAACAGCAGATAGAAGAGAAGTTTTAGGCAAAAGTGGGCAAAGATAATAAAATTTTTTTTAAAAAAGATAAATCTTAGTAATTGCTTTATCTTTGTTATTAGAAATACATTAGATTACAACCAAACAGTTGACAACCAACTTCCATAGTAATTATTTTTCCTACTGTCAAAGTCAATGTGAACCAGAAACTGTTTGGTTACAAATATCCTCTTTTGTGTTCAGCACAAGAAAGAAATTAATACAGATTTTGGGACAACACGTGAGTGAGTAAATAATAACAGATATGTCTTTCTTTTTTGTGAACTCTCTCTTTAATAACTGCCAACAGCGCGTTTAGTTCTGTCCCTTTAAGAGCTGCATGCATCCTTTTCTCTCAACTGTTTAATTTTACTTTAGACATAACTAGCCGTGTATATATGTAAACTTTGTGTTTTTTTGACAGTTTTAGAAGCGAAATCCATCAGACATCATGTGCACGCACTGAGAAGCAAGTCAGCATGTGAAAGCTTCAAAGCACATGCTATTAATGCACTTCTATGATTGTGCATAAGTTCTGTGTAACTCTACTGCTGAGATAACATTTGATGTGAATGTATGTCGCGTTGTACTGATACGGCTGATGCAGCTGATAGAACGTGTGCTGTATAGTTAACAAAAGTTAACACCCCTAAATATAATTAGGCTCACAAACACAAAGTTCAAATGTATTCATCGCATGCAACAGCTTTTTCCATCGTACAGCCCTGACATGTATAACATAATATAAATACATACTACCAAAATTTAGATATAAATGTTATATATATATATATATATATATATATATAATATTTTACATTTATAAAACCCATTATAAGCTACATATTTAATGTGATATGTAAATGTATACTATATATTTAAACTATAAAATATAATATTTCCATGTTTTAATTATATTTGATCTCATATACATACATATATAAACATACAATATTTTATATTTGATATATTTTTTATTTCATATAGATTTAATTTTATATACATGGCAGCAAATGTGAATTACACGGCGTAAAGTGTGAAGAAGAAATAAATTCTACACTATTTACTCAATTCAGAGAAAAAAAAAAGTTGAAAAGCAAAACTGTTTATTCATTGGCGAGACGGTCTGTTTATTTTGGAAAGGACACAAGGGGAACTATCAACTCTGTTCCCAAACGGACACCATTATGAGCCAATGTAAATAATCCTCAAGTGATCAGCTATCAGTCAATTTATCCGCAATTATATCTCTGCACAACTAGCATGAAGGTATGTTTCCTATAACCATAAAACAAAAGAATCATTTATTTATTTATTTTTGCCACTCATGCTGATATTGACCTATTTTCAATACCATGAAATAGCCACTTCTGTACAGTAAACATGGATATGTTGAACTTGCTACTCACTTTAAATAAACAGACATCTACTCTACACACACATTCACCATTGTCAAATTACAAATTGGAAGCAACAGCAAACGAATCCTGAAAACACATTGTCCCCCTCATTACCGGCCTAAACAGTTTCAAAACAGAGCAGGCCGATGACCAGAGCAGACGCAGTTTTTTCCATGAAAGGCTGGACGTGGGGGTAATAATCCAGCCTCCCCCGGCTCCCGTGAGACCGTCTGGAGGATGGCTAACAGATGACAGCTGCACTGGCCCGATTCTCGTCTGTTCAGCATCAGAGCGCTGCTGTCCTGTCCTGTCCCGTCAAGTCTTACCCAAAGATGACGGTGCCATGCGGTCGGCCGGAAGGAACGGATTCACTCACCTGACAGACCTGCAGCTGGAGACCCCACTTTTAATTTTCCAACTTCTATATACAGAACCAAAGTCCATAAAAATAAATCCTATCATTATTTCTAAAATAGCGAAACCACGAAAGAGGTCGTCGTAAGGTCAAGCGCTCATTACTTATGGCACAAAACCCACCACACCGCCCCGATAAATAAATAATCTGCAGATCTTCGCACACGGGGCTTTAACCTTGGAGGACGCATGTGGAAAGTTTGCGTTCTGGCAACGTAGGTCTCAAATGGGTTTCCCACCTGGCCTCGGAGCATCCGGTACATCATTCAGAGAAAGTCATTATTTATTGAAAATTAAATATCTAATGAGGCCCTGAAGCTTTTCTACATGACGACTCTGGTCGTATAACAGAAGAGAATGCCATCGAATCAAATGCACAAGAGCGAAGCGCTTGACTTTTCCTTTATATCATTACCCAAAACATCCCAGTGAGCTTTTTTTTTTTTTCCTTCTTCTGTCCTACAAACCACAAAGAGCCGTTTGCCCGTATGGTTGCAAAGGCAAATTTCCTTTTCAAATTTTGAGAACAATCCCAGAGAAAGTCTGACTGAAGGCATCTATGTCAGGACCTGCAGAGAGATGCTAAACGCCAAGGTGCTAATGGGCCATATTTCTTTTCTCCTTTAGTTGTTTTTCCACCTTCGTTGTACAAAAACATGCATCAAGCTCCTATAACACACTGCGGAAAATGTCTCTGCTAAAATACAACAGATAAAGGCTCTGTTCCAAAACCTAGTTTGCTGTGTACTTAGGGAGCATTTTAAGGTCAATTTAAAGTGACAGTTCACTCAAAAGCATTGTCATTTTCATCTGCATAAGACTTGTAAAAATCTTGTATTTTTCCCCCTTTAAATTTTAGACATGTCAATATGACTTTAAAATAGCATGCATACAGTACATGTCAAAAGTTTGGATACAATGATTTATAAAAAATTTTCAATGTATTAGAATGATTTCTGAAGGATGATGTAACACTGGATCCTGAAGTAATGATTACGAAAATGTAGCTTTGCCATTATATAATTTATTTATTTGTAAAGAATATATTAAAATATAAATATTTTAATCACATTTCAAATTGCAATATTTTCTAATATTATTATATATATATATATATATATATATATATAAATACAGCCCAGTGATCATTAGAGACCTCATTAATGTAAAAAAAAAAAAACAATCTATGTTTCCAAGCATTTATTATATAATATGATAAAAAAAATAATATAAATCATAGGGGTGAGATGTTACACTTACACGATATTGGGCTCACAAGAACAAGATGAGATGATATATAACACTATTTTTAAGAAATCTTCAATCACAAAATATATGACTAGAAAAATTGTCTTTTCTTCTATCCCCCATTAAAAGTCATTACTGTATCTGATGAGAAAAGCACTGAATAAACACTACAAAAACCCCAACTTCAGGAAGAAATATTTTGCTTCAACATGTGTCTTGTGTGACTCACTGTTTGTATGAAACAAAAGGTTGCTGCCTACATCGAGCGCTACAAATCAATCAATTACAAAGTTTCGTTTAGGATGCTGTCCGGGTGTAGGCAGTACACAATACAGAGCTAACTAGGTTTTGGAACAGAGTTGTAGTTGAGGGATTTTGAGCAGTCTAGCTCATCTCCTTCCTGTGTTCGAGGTAAACAGTCAGTGCACGCCGTTCTCCGTATATCCATTCATGTCCTCGCCTCAGGTTCCTGAGGCAGCCCCCGCTGGCAGTTGGTTTCAATCAGACCTTCTGGCAGGATACATGCTGGCCCAACTGGGAGTTGTGCAGAAGACCGGATGAAAAGGAAGTCCTAAAAACTGTGGAACGACAGGTGGCTACTTTGGCTGCTCTCGAAGAAGAAGAAGAAAAAAAAAAAAAAAAAAAAAAAACAAAAAAAAAGAGGCCAGCTTTCCAACGCCTACCCCCCACCTCCACACACCTGCAAGAGTCCAACAGACCACAGCCTGGGGTCCCGTTTGCTCTTTCTGACCGGCACGCGATTTACCAAAGCGCCTCCTCCCCATCTGACCCCCCACCCCCGGCCCTCTGGATCAACATTCCCCCCTGACTAAGAAAAACACATCCCAGCTTCTCCTTAAATAGACTATTAAAAAGAAATTTCCTGCTGACAGCGGCGTGTCAGGCCAAGATTCCACATAATTTACCGGCGATCTGTCAATTTTATCAGCCTATTGATTTCAGCGGAGCGCGCTGGGCTGAAAGAAGACCTTTGTGTCCTCAGACAGGAACAGTTTGGAAATCACTTCATCCTCAGAAGACAACCCAGACTTTTCAATCCATCCCGGGGTCTTTGGACAACAGCCCGGCCGAGTGCTGAGCGTTTGCTGATCGATATCGTTTTCCTCTTTTCTCTGACAACTCGCAACACTGTGGCCAGAAGGAGTACTCTATGCAAAAAGGGCATTTGCAAATACTTTACTGGTATTTTTTGTATCACTGTGACAATAACAACTTCAGGTAGCTAGTTATCAACATTAAAGGAATAAACAGAAATTAAGCTCAATAGGGTAGCGATGGCAACTTTTTCAGAGGCCCAGAAGTATTTCACCCATTCACGTTTTCCTCTCAATGGGATTTTTAAAAAGTGTTTCTTTGGCCTTACTACATTTCTGGGCTTGGGAACATTTGTGACCCTGGACCACAAAACCAGTCTTAAGTCGCTGGGGTATATTTGTAGCAATAGCCAAAAATACATAGTA
>JAUMHI010000064.1:15491585-15539223 GCA_032359435.1 Enteromius unitaeniatus
ATATATATATATGAATATGTAAACAATATTTATAAATATGTAAACAAATATCCAATAAATATAAATATAAAGTGACATATTATAGCATAGGCTATGAACTTAAACGGCCTTTATATGAATTGTGACTAAATGTACAGACGCCAATAGATAAAAAAACAATTAAATGTGTTTATATATATATATATTCTCTCTGCAGTATGAAAGAAACTGGTAGGCTATTTGCAAAAGAACGACATAAAACCTGCGTTCCATAAACAGTAAGACAATTTTGGTGAACTGTTCCTTTAAGAACGTGTCAAAACTATTCGAACGATTGCCAAAGAATCGAATAAAATAATCTAAAAGAAAAGCCAGTGTGGACAGAATGCATCACACACCGGTCTCGACCGCAGTAAAGCCAGACGCAGTGTTGAAATCTTGGATTGGCACTCAAAGGATTGTCAACAGATGCTGATAACGAGTTTCCTGATAACGGACACTCTTATGAATGCGTCTGTTTTGCGTTTGAATGGGTTTTTATCTCACCGTGTTAGTTTTGGATATTAAGCAAACAGTAATGCGCTTGGGTCTTATGTTACGCGCGAAACCCGTCGACTGAGTGTGTCGCTGTTTGTCAGTAAAAGGTAGGTCTTTTCTCACAGATATCAACCACTAGATCGGAGTGGATGTTTAAACCCTCTTACGCCTTAAATTAAAGTATAATATTTCTAAAGGCTTCTCGCGCCCTTCCGGCCTGTTGAGAAAGTGGGCCGCGGGGGAAGCTAATGCACTGTAAGGGTCAAGCTTCACTGGCCGTCTCCATTTTGTAACCCTGCCTGTGGTTTCATCGGCCTCCCGTAAGTTTGGGGTGACGGGAACATTTGCACACAGAGACCTCAAGTCACGCTCGGACAAGCGGGCCGCGAGCGCTTTGTTCGGAGCTGTTTGGCGGCTTTTGTCAGCGGCCCACCTTCCTCTTCCTCCTCATCCTCTCGTTTGTTCACCCCAGGGCCAGGTTTAGACCACCGAGATGTAACGCGAGATTGTGTCGTGCCCCAAAGACCCGGTGTAGACACACGTGGAAACTTAACTCTTTCTCTTGGTAAGGGTCAAAGAATCCAGTCTACGGATAAATCTTTTTTTAAAAATGAAGACCGAGCTTAGATAAGACTCTCTTTCTCTGACTAAAACCACTGAAATATGACCCATTCATTCATCTGATAACGTTTAACTCCGTGTCCAGCAGCGCAAACTCTATTTGCTTTGTTAAAATCTCTGACAAAGAAATTCTATTCAGTATACTTTTACTTGGTTTATAAAATGTTACTACGAGAACCTGTAGATTTCGATTTGTTTTTTTAAAATATAGCCCTGTTTATTAATTAAACCCAGAATTATTAAACTAATACGTAAAAAATATATTGTCTGTAATCTTTAGTTTGTTTATATATATATATATTATAATCACGTTCTTGAATATATAGTATGTATATAGTTTTATATGCTAGGAGAACAATTATGTTTAAATAATTTTGACTTGGCTATGATATATGTATATGAAATTTAAAAAAAAAACCCTAAATATAATATGTATTTGTAATAATTGCCTCTATTGTTGAAATACACTAAAATAAATAAATAAAAAACACAAAAAAGAATTTTAAATACTTTAAAAATAAATGAAATAAAATCTATTATAAAGAGAGAAAAAGTTGTTATTTATTGTATGGTATCTGTATTTAAATATTAGTATATTATATTGGTTTTACTGACCGGATAGTTAATTATTTCCTTAGTTGTTTTGTTTTTATCATCTTGGGACGACATGTTGTTATTAACTAATTTATTATTATAGTGATTTTTATTGTAATTATTGTAGTTTATTGTAGTTTAACAAGCCTGAATAAGAGGCGCGTGTGGTTTATTATACAAAAATAAAATAAAATAAATAAATACATTAGTGCTGTAAAAACGATTAATTGCATCTTAAATAAGTGTTTCTTTATATATTTATTATATATATATAAATACACATACAGAATATATATTTTTCAAATATTTAAATGTGTATATATATATATAACTTATAATATGTATAAATATATTTAATACAGTTTTCTTTTCTTTCTTAAATATATAAATGTATTTGTATGTACATAATACACACACACACACACTTTTTTGGATGAATAATTTGACAGCACTAAAATAAATAAATAAATACTCCATGGGTCATTTGATTTTCTGACAACCCAGTCTTTATTAGATTTGCTCCCTGTGTACATACTAAAATGACTTCTTGTAAATCTATACAAAATAATTTTTTTAACAGTTTTCAGAGCAATCTGTGCTCTTTCATTGCTAGTGTATTAGTATTCCTCCATAGAGACATAGACATCAGAGATTCTATTAGAAATTGTCTGTACAGTCTCAAATCATTGGGTGGGCAGAAAACATCTCATTCTGTGACATTTCAGGCCGGAGCAGGAGGGAAGGTTCTCGTCGCAGCGGGTGCAGTCTTTCAGTCAGTGTCAAGGATGGGGACACCATGTGGACAAAGCAATGGAACCATCACAGATCTGACAGATCAACGTTTTCACCAGACCCGAATCCATTCGCTTTCTCAAAATCCCTTCTGTTAGTTCTACTCTCTAAGTTTAATGTGTCACTCCAAACGAAATATATTAAGACCCTATGCAATGAGACAAATGCACGAGGGACGCAATTCCAGACCCTCTCTGTTCATCATGCATTTTCCTGCTTTCACCTAAAGTTGGTAAAAATTAATATTTCGAACGATACAAAAGTTCTAGAATTAGGACAAAGTTAAAAAATAGAATGTACAGCAAACAGCCGAATAATTTAATCTGCATCCCAGAACCCTTAAAAAGGAACCTTCACCATATGAGAGAGAGAAAGAAAGAGAGAAAGGATGAGAGGGACGTGTCAATGTGTTTTAATGGGATGTAAAACTCTGGTTATCTTGACTGTCTCAGGTGATTCTTTTTTGACGTCTCTCCAGGAAAATTCTGCAGTGAAACACACACAAAAAAAGTTTATAGTGAATATATAAGTTTTATCATGTTTTCACATAGGCTGCTTTAGGTTAGTACATCAGTGAAGTAGTGCATGTTGTTTTTATTGAAGCAGTAACACCACAAGACTCCAGAGGGCGATGCAGGTGACTTCAAATGTCTCTGTTTGATGCCATACCATTTTATTTCGGAACAAAGTAAGCTGTTCTCTTTAATTATGTTTCAATTGAGACGTCTGATTTATTAGTCACCTTAATAAGAGTGAAGACTTGATACTAAAATATTTACATGCTTATATTAAAATGGTTTCTTTACAAATGTCTGGAAAACAGCACATAAATAGCCATATTTAATAAGGACTTAAAAAATGAGTAATTATAAGGCCAGGCAATTTGGTTTATTCAGTATGATTTTGTTTAACCCTCTAAAATGTTTACGGATTTTTAGTTTAATTTTATTATGTTTTTATTCATTTTATTTTATTTTAAATGGTTGGCGACTTTATATTTTGTTTTGGTTTATTGTTTGCTGTTTTGTTTCTGTTATAGTGTGTATAATTAATACATGTCTCAGTTTGAAGGACTTACAATTCTTCTTAATTTAGCCTATATTGTTCTGTCAATGTAAAAAAAAGAAGAAGAGGATACTGACGAAACAGAAAAAAGATTTAAAAAAAAAGGAAATAACTAGAAGATTAGATGCAGCAGTAAATAAAAAGCATCTAGTAAAAAGATGCTTCATTTTTATGATTAATGTGTAAATTATTATTTTTCTTTTTAGAATAGATGACTGCATTATAAAAATAAAAAATGTATAATAAGTATGATTTATAATTTTAATAGTATCATTGAAAAGGCTGATGAAGAAAAACAAAAACAGTTTATGAGCCATTTCAATGATTTGCATAGATCAATACAGTATTCAAGCATATTGTAACAAGTTATGATACTATTTTTGTCAAAATATATTGCTTATGTGAAAAGAAACACTTTCTTGAGCTTATTCGAGTAGACAGTTGTGTGTAGTTAGCCTATCTAAATAGTAAATAGCTTATCTGAAACCAAACTCCTGTTGACAGACCTTAACAAATGATCTTATTAAAATAGTTGTAATCGCTTGTGAGTTTATAAAGCTTTTAATGTGATCACATGATACCTGTTACAGTGTTTTTGTAGAGTCCTGGTCGCTAGGAGCTTGGCATAGGGGTTTTGCTGGCATCATCTGATCCTGAAGAAAGGCATGAACAGATATTAGCACGCGCAGATCCCTTCTGACCTCCTGTTCTCTGAGAAGCAAGGGTTTTAAGCAGAACTATTACCTTGTGTTGTGTCATCAAGGTGATCTGGTTCATCCTGTGTTTTAGAAGCGGGGTCTGAAAAAAAGGATGTGACGATTGCTATCATTGTTCTTTAAATCAAAAGTCACAGGTTTAATTCTGCAGTATCACAACATCTGCCTCATTTGTGTCTCCTAAGGAGAGAAATCATGATTTGTGAAGGCAAATTTGTCAGTGACTTACCTGTGCCATCTTGAACCACGACTTCATCATTGGCATCAATATCATCATCATCTAAACAGAAAGAATTATGGACAGAAAGTGAGACAGCCCAATCCGAGAGTACCAGGTAACAGCTACTTTTACAGTCATTAATGTCTGTATCACAGATGGTCAAATGGAGTTAATACTTTGGGGTTAGGGAAACTCAAAATGAAGATCTTCAGACCCATGAGACATACCGTCTGCGACATCATGACTGTCTGCATCAGTGTTTTCATCAGTGTGTTCTTTAGAGATGGGAGAAAATTCAAAGAACATCCATTTAATGCTTTTTGCATAACAAAGGCATCCCTTCATCCGTACTTAACTGAGCTCATAAGCATATTTACCATTTGATGTGGTAGCATCTGTTGAGTCATTGTCATGGTCGTCTAGAAGGAGAAAAAGATTAATACAGAATCAATTTTGTCGCATCTTATATGTTTTAGTAACACTACATCTCACAATTGTGATTGTATATCTCAAACTATGGCTTT
The DNA here is from genome assembly GCA_032359435.1 of Enteromius unitaeniatus. Classification (NCBI taxonomy): domain Eukaryota; kingdom Metazoa; phylum Chordata; class Actinopteri; order Cypriniformes; family Cyprinidae; genus Enteromius; species Enteromius unitaeniatus. The sequence continues at coordinate 15,496,634 of JAUMHI010000064.1, forward strand.
ATATTTCTTTATATCTCAATATGTGACTTAATATCTTCAAATAATATCCAAAAACTGTTGTTTTTCTGTGTCCATACTCGAATCAGAAATGCCGTGTGATATAACTTCGTTCACCATTGATTGCAATTCATAAAAAAAGATTATATATATATTTTTTTTTTGTAAACCGCAAAAAACCTTGGATAAAAGTCAAATATTTCATTAGTTATAAAATCTGTTGTTTCAGCTGTGCTTGATTCTTTTTTGAAAGCTTTATAATTTGACTTGTCCTTTGTCTTCTACTGAAAAACCCCTCAGATCAGAGTATAAGGAATTAGGCACAGTTAGCATTAAAATGATGGTGTTTTGTGAGGAATGACACGTCTGACATGTAAACAGAATATTTAGTGGTTTGTCTTACCGCTGGAGTCAGAATCAGAGTCGTTTGTCTCTATTGATGCCCCGTCAGGAGACTCTGTAGGACATTTAAATATTAGAATTTCTCAGCTTTTTTCTGTAAAAGTAAAGACTGCAGTTGAGTTTATGTCTATGGAAACCCATTTTGATTATTTATTGTGACTTTATATCTTGACATGTGACTTTGTGCTGAATTATGATTTTATACCTCACAATATGACTATATAATGACCTCTCAAAATATTACTTTGTAAAAATCATGATTTTTACCTCTTGATATATGAATTTTTATCTCACAATTGTGACGTCGTATCTTCAATTGTGACTTAAAGTAAGTCACAGTTTGACTTTATATCTCACAATTACTTTTAAAACCTGATCTTGACTTTATTTTGCACAATTGTTGCTTAATTACTTTATACCTCAGTGTGATTTCATATCTTTAATTGTGTATGGATGGATGGATGGAATATGACTTTGAAACTAAAAATTGTGACTTTATTTCACACAAAATGATGATGTCTTGCAAATATGGCTTTATATCTTGATTTTATATCACATTTTGGCTCAAACTTTATACCTCTCTGTTGTGGCAAAATCTCCTTTTTTTAAACATTCTGACAATTACTGACAATTAAAGGTGCTTCACGATGCCATAGAAGAACCTTTTTTGTCTAGATGGTTCCATAAAGAACCTTTGACACCCGAAGAACCTTTCTGTTTCACAAACATTCTTTTTGACCAATTGATTATAAAAAGGTGATGGTTCTTTGACAAAATGGTTCTTCACTGTGAAGAACCTTTCAAGCACCTTCATTTTTAAGAGTGTGTCTGATATATATATATATATATATCTATCTATCAATTTTTACTCTAAGGTAAAAATGGGCCTCCATATCTATCAGTACATACCTTGTTTCTCCTTTTCCATGCTGGAGTCTTCATCAGTGTCTGTAGACATAAGAGCATTGATCAGTTGACTGATGTGCTTTGATGAATGTAAAAACACAAAGACCTGAATGTTTACCTTCTCCTTCTGTTTCTGAGCTGTCCGTGTCACTCTTGCTGTCTGAGCTCTCTGTGTCTGTGGACTCTGTGCTGTGCTTGTCTTTGTCCTGCTCTTTATCTTTGCTGTCAGAGTCCGTGTCTGAATTTGAGTCCAGACTGGAGCTGTCTGAATCAGGCTTGTCTTCCTGTTTCTCTTCTGTCATTTCCTCCAGTGGACTTTCATCAGACTGGCTGGCTGTGGCATCTTCTTTTGAGGTGGCGCTGTCTTTGTCCTGTTCGTCTTGTTTGGATTGGTCCTCTTTATCTTTTCCCTCGTCGCTGTTACTGTCGGTGCCCGTCTCCTCCTCCTCTTTGGTGTCCTTCTCGCTGTCTCCATCATCTTCGGTGTCTTTCGGGTCACTGCTGTCCTTGTCTTTATCCTCGGCGCTGTCCTTGGCGTCTGCTGTATCTTCTGTGTCTTGATCGCTGCTGGGGCCTGCGTCACTGTCGGAGTCCTGGTCTTTCTCTTTCTTCTCTGTGCTGTCGGTGTCTTTCGAATCTGAATCCTGGTCTTTGGAGTCGTCTGAATCTTTCACCTCATCAGAGTCGCTGTCTGAGTCACTTTTGTCTGGTGTCTCAGAGGTTTCTTGACCTCCGTCTTCTGAGCTTTTCCCGGAGTCATCGCTGGTGTCTTTGTCGTCTTTCTCGTCACTCTTTTCGTCGGTGTCTCCATCTGTTTTGTCTTTGTCAGAATCTGCATGTAAAATCAGTATTTCATTCTTATCATTAAACTGACATAAATCATTTTAATTACATACAAATGTCTTGAAACTCAGCTTACAGCAAATTAAATGGAAAAAGTACCATGGTTTGAGAATTGCATCAGATGATTGTAGTATTGTATGACGTAGAATTTACATTTGCTATGACACTTGAAAGAATACCATGGTAATACCAAGTTACATTAAGTTCATTTATGAATTATTTACATAGCCATCCAGGGTAGTTCAGAGATTGAATGTCAAAAAAACATGGTACCATGTACAAAAATGTTTCATACAATATTGGCTGAAATAGGCCACTATAATTAACTAAAACAACTGATAAATCATTTCACTTCCTTTTGAATAAGTTTAGAATTAAATAAACTAACCAGAATATGTGATAATACTAAACTATGAAAAAAAAATGTATTACTTGAGATAAAGTAGCCTAATATACAAAAAAAAATGTTTTTTAAATGTAAATATATATATATATATATATATATATATATCTCAACTTTTCAAAGTTTCCAAAGTAATATTTCCCATTTGCATTTAGTTTATCTTGATGTACTAAAACTAAATCTACAATAAATAATTAAATATTATAAAGGAATCAATAATAAAAATAAAAAAACAAAAACACTAAAATTACTACAACCATAAAATAAAAATGACACAGAAAACATACAATTTTAACAAATTCGAAATATTGATTGATAACTACTAAAACTAGTTTTGAGTCAGGACAGAAAATAATACTTGGTACTGAAAATATTATTTTGTAATATAAATATTTATACAGTGCCTTGTAAGTACAGAGTATTAGTTATTTCTTTAAAGACCAAGTGATAATCATAATATTGTTTTTTTTGGTTTTTTTTTATGAGGCACTGAATGTCATTTTTCAGCATTTAAGCTCACCATCAGAGTCCTGCTTCTCTTCTGTGTCTGAAGAATCCTTGTCAGATGAATCATCTGTATCTTCTTCATCAGACCAAAACACAACTGTTATTAGTTACTAACTACTGGCTAAATCAGACAGGATCATTATTTCAAATAATCATTATTTCTTTATAAGTTTTATAAAGGTTTTGAAGCTTTTATTTTCAAAGAAACGTTTGTTAAAATACTAAAATGACTAAAAACAGAATAAAAATAAAGTTTAATATTATTTAAAAACTAAAAAAAACGTAAAAAAATAATTATAATATATATATAAAATATAAAACACAGAGCAATTAGTAAAATAAAAAAATATCAAAACTAATTAAAAAAAAAAAAATATATATATATATATATATAACAATAATAAATACTATAATTGTATATGAGTAATGCTACAACAACACAGTTTGATTTGAAATAATTTCAGTTACCTGTAGAGGTTTTATTTGCATCATCAGAATCTTTGTTTTCCACACTGGCAGAATCCCCATCTGAAAACACATTCATATGCCAGCATTGTTTCAGAAGATCTTTTCAAGATCTTCAGAAGAACATCTTTTGTTAGTGCTGGAACAATGTTTATGTCAACGGTGTTCATAACCTCCTCTTATTAACTACCACCAGAGGGGAACGCTGGCTTGATAAGAGTGATTAAAGGCCGACACTCAAGGCTAACGTTAATCCTTAAATCTGAATGGTTGCTATGACTGTTGTTTAATAATCAACAGGATGTTTCTACAGGAACATGTTCTGCTTAATGCATGAGAAATCTCTACCTGAGCTGTCTGAATCAGTGTCTGCCTTTTCATCCGTGTCTGTGAAGCAGAGGTTTAATAGTGAGTCAGTAAATCATTATGTATATGTCTCACTCACACACACAAACACACACAGAAACTTTAAATGGTAAGAGAGAGTTTTAATTTAGAGATTTTGCTTTCTGAATTCAGTTATTCACCCAGAAATTACACTTGTGTCATTATTTACTGTTTTTTTGTTTTAAACCTGTATGAGCTTATTTTTTTATTTACAATTTTTTAAAATTATTTTTGTGTGTGTCCTTTAGCACTTTATTATCTGCTTTTGTCAGTTTTATATTTTTAATTTATATATATATATATATATATATATATATATAATTGAATTTATTATTATTATGCTATATTTCAATTGCCAAATATATATAATATATACAATAAAATTGGTAATTTTACTTACTACATATAGCACTGTTAAGTAATGACAACATTTTTTGGTTATATTAACACATACATGTCTTTAATAAATTAATGTTTACCTGTAGATCCTTTCTCTTTGGAGTCAGTGTCAGCATGATCTGCATCTGAAATATAACATTTAAGTTGATCATCTCATGATGCAATCTGTCTTTTTTTGTGATGTTTGTTTCTGTGATTTCTCACACCTGTGCTGTCCTCCGCTGATGGTTTCTCATTGTTCTCATCTGCAGCAGATAAAGGAAAGTCCTTCATTGAGAGTATATTGCACACATGTGCATTCTGTATCTTTTGAAAATAGATATTTAGCTTTCACCCACCTGAATCGCTTGACCTCTGCTGCGATGCATCTGTTTCTGTATTAGTGTCAGTGTCTGTGTCTTTTCCCGTGTCAGTGTCTGTATCTGTTGTGTCTGATAAAGAAATTGCACCTATTAGAAAATGATATATCTGAATGGGATGCATGTCCTTTATAGTTGGGTTCGATGTAGGTTCACTTTGGATTTGATGTATTTTAATCAGAAAAAAGATATTTGTCAGTATATTGGTATTTATATGGAGAACCCAAATGAGGAGTGAAAGAAGTGAGGGATGCATTTACATTTTTGTAAGAAACAACCCATTGTTGTTGTGTGTTTCGGAAACTAATGGACAAGTTATGTTGTACCTATTGAATCTGGGCTGCTGGTGGCTTCATCCAGACTTTTGTCACCTGAAATGGGTTGAGCTGTTAGATTGAGCAAAACTTCACTCAAATACATCTCAAACTAAACTAAAGGCCATGAGATGAGTCTTACTGTTTGTGTCTGATGTGTCAGGAGCGCCATCAACCTCTTTAAAAAAAAGAAAGAAAATGTGTAGAAAAGTCAGTTATGCAAGGATAGAGTTCATTTATTTATGTCTGTGTCAGTCCTAATGTTTTTCATTCCTTGAAATGACTGCCAACATAAAAGTGTAGGATGTCCTTTATCTCACAATTATGACTTTTCTTCTCACAATTTGCAATTTATATGAGAGAAAAAACTCAATTCTGAGAAGAAAAGATGTACATTTTAAAAATAAGTCACTATTTATTTATTTGTATTTATTTTTTCAGATTTGTGTGAGAAGTCAGAATTGCGAAACTCACAATTATGAAATAAAAGTTTCATGTTGTCTAGTCTTCTTGTGTCTTTTTTTTTCTTTTTTTTTTACATTTAAATAAAAAAATACAATTGCAAGATGTAAGCGTAAGTAAGAGATGGAAACTATTTTGAGAGAAGAAAGTTAGAATTGGGAGATATAAACTGCGCAATAAACTATTTGTGAAAATTAGCTTCATATTTTCGGTCTAATAATAATGACTATTGTGTATATAATGAGCATAATGAGTTTATATTCACACACTTGGTTCAAAACATTAACATTAGACCAAACATCACTGTCATTTTCATGAATGAATTGATTTTCATTCATTTATAATATTGAATGTTGGAGTATGACACTTCTGGACACCTATGAGCTCCAAAAAAGGGCTTTCTTACTCAGTATTTTGCCCTGATTTTTCAGTACATTTCTCAGATTCTCAGATTGTAAGGTATTAAGTCTTGTTTCATGAAGAACTTCTCAAATTGAGTTTATTCTTTCAAAGCCCACTGATAGAATCTAAATGTACTTCATTTTAAATAATAAATTTTCAATTCTTGCATTAAATGATCAAACAGAAAAGAATGTCAATTATGGAAGCCTGTTTCCGATTCTAATCTTCTTTGTTTGTGTGTGTGCTTCCTGTTGAATGAGTGTCTCCTACTCTGCAGTCTAGTGCCAGTTCTTCTAGTTCATTGATGCTGAACACACAGCAGTTAAACATTAATCAGTGTGTTATCACACGTATTCATGTGCTATCTGGATATCAATGCCCAGGTGAAATTCTGAGACAGCTGTGTGATTCAGTGCTCTGGTCATGAATTCTTTTTCTTTTATGTCCTGTGTATCTAGATTCTTGATAGCAGAAACTGACCTGGTTTTTCAGTGATGTCAGACGAGTCACTGGGACCTGAAATCAAGGAGGAGTTTTAGCACAGTGTTTCTTATCTATTCAGTCCTGTGCTTTTGTTTTCTTGTTTGAGATTTTGGGTTCAACTCAAACTGCCTCAGAAACTCAGTCTAAAGAATAAAAAAAGCATTTCTTACCTTCTTGTTTCTCTGCTGAATCTTTCCCATCTGTAGTTCCTATTTAAAAGAAGAGTTACATTTTTTAACAAATGTCTGTATTTAGAATTAGTTTTATATGATTTTATATACATATTTTTTTTATTATTGTGTATTAATATTTAGAATTAGCTTACATGTTTTTTTGTTTTAGATTTTAGTGATTTGTGCTTTTGTCTTTTTTTCTGTTTTGTTTTTAGATATTTATTTGAGTAATTTTAATTCTTATTTGCCAAAGCAAAATTTGTAATTTTCATTTGTTTTAATTTAATTAGTCAGCTGTTAAACCTAATAAAAAATTTTAGTTTATGTTTTATTTATTTATCTTTATTTTAGTTATTTGAGTACTTTAACTTCTACTTAATTTTTTTTTATTTTATACATATATATATATATATATATATATATATATAATATTTCAACAGCTTTTAACAAGGTTTTTAAATAGGTTTAATAATAGTAAAAATATATTATATAAACAATTATATATATATATATATAATTATTGTAGTTAACAGTGACAGTGCTGTCTGTCTAAACCTTGATGTTAAATGTCAAGTTCATGTCCATCTTATTAGACTGATTATATAACATATTTTACAGGTACTTGTTCATATATCAGCCAGACCAACCTGAGTCTCCATTTCCAGGGATTGGAGTTGGAGGAGCTGAGAAAAGAAAGAAAAGACATCAAAATCTTTTATGGTAAGTTGATTTATGCAGAAACAGAGCTCAAATTCTTTGCTCCTTACCATTGAAGATTCCTAGGGCTGCGACTGCCTCTGAGATTGTAAGTGAAAAAGTGAGGGCTAAACACAATCAATGACATAAACCAGATCACATTCATTTCAAACCAGATACTTTTTGCCCTCTTTATAGCCTGCCTGCCTGCCCAGAGGATGTAGAGCTAAAAAAAATCTATGTGCAAAGCAACTCAGATCATTTATAATGATCAGATGTTTCATTAGCTCCTCCTAACTTGTGATTGCAGACTTTAGTATCTGATGCATTGCTGAAATCACTTCTCAAACTCATGGGATTGTAAAACCTGGGATTAACTTGACTTTCTTGAACAATTGTAGTACAATACTGTTCATTGTTCTTAAGAAGCTCATACATTCAAAGGCAATAGTTAACTTAAAAAGTCATAATTTGCATTATAATTAAAGTTAATGTGTATAAGAGCTACATTCTTACCATCGTTATCTGTTCCATCTGTATCAAAACAAAAGACAAGACAGTTAGTTAATGGTCTGAGTGCATTGAGCTATATAAGAGTCCTATATCTCCTATAGAGGCCCAGGCTAAATGTAGCAGCACAGGTGAACAGAACTCTTTTGTGTTCAGTAAAGGGCTCTGATTACAGGCTCATTATAGTGAGGCAGCAAATGCTTCGTGTTACTTAGAAAGAAGAGATGGTCCATGTCACTGATTATAATTTAGGGATTTGGGGTCATCCGTTATGATATATACTGCATGTGAGAAATCTAATGATGTCAGACATATAGAGGTAGTTTCCTTACCGTTTATTGGTGCAGAAATAGAGACACCCACAAATGCAAAGATCAACGCAACAATCAGCGTCCTATTGATGAGACCAAAAAAAAAATAAATTCACCAAACAACAACAAAAAAACATATATATATTTTAAAGAATGTATATTTATATATTAATATTATTTATTAATGTATACTAATGTGTATATATATATATATATATATATATTTAGCTATTTATAATAGAATTATTATAATTATTATTTTGTGTGTGAAAAATTTAAATGTAAGATGAAGAAATAAATATATATATATATATATACACACACACACAATTTTAATGTTAATTAATTATTTTATTTTCATTTGGAATATCCTAGAAATGTATTATATATTTATTATAATCAACAACAATTTCTAGAAACAAATGAGTAAAGAGTTAAACATTTTAATAAATATTTATAGCAACAAAAAAAAGTTAACTGGTTATTAAAATTGAGGACCATCTTTGATACACAAATGTTTAACATTATTATTTTTATCACACAATTGAACATGTTGGTAAAATATGTATATTTATAATCATTTAATTTATTCTGAAAAGCTGATAAACTTTCATTTAGCGCTAAAGGCTTGGTGCATTATCTATTGCTTATCATCAGTGACTTCTAAAATCCTTTCTGCAGATACATTGTACTAGTTTAAAATGGTTAACCATTTCCAGTGTCAGCCCGCATCAATATCAGTTATTATCCATCGTGTTTGCACATTTCTGTAATAGTTATTGATGTGGCATGTGCATGCATCATCAACGTAAAACATACAATACAAGAACATTAAAGCAGGCCAGGACAGTGAAAGTAAAGGAGAGACTGGTACTCACCGGGACAGCATTGCAATAGCACTAAAATGCAGTGAGAGATTGGCGTAGGTGATGCAGGTCTGAAGTCTGAGTGGAGCCGCTCTCCGATCTTTTATACCCTCTGTGCTTCCCGGCCTCTGAGGGGGGTTGAGCTAAAGACAGAGGCGTTACATGAGAAGCCTAAAGTCCCTCTCATTAGAACAGGGTTATGAAGTCAGGCCATCCTGCCATTGTTTGTGTTTCCAAACAGCCTTTGTAAATAGAGTAGCTTCTGTGTCTCTGTCCTGCTGCTCTTTTGTGTTTCTCTCCAGCTGATTGGTTTACTTGATTTGAGGTGTTTTTCTTGGAAAGCAAGCAGAGGTTTGCTGGGCTGAACATGATCTCAGTTTTTGTGTCTGCCTTTATTTTATCTGGTACACAAGGATCTGTTCTGCTGTATGAACAGTATTCCTGGAACAGGGGTGCATCAAATTTCATTGGATTTTTTAATATGAACCTATTTGTTTTGACAACAATTGCTGGTTATACATCAGAGATAAGATATTGTAAACTTGCCAGGGTTTTGCCATGGGGGTTTGTAGGGCCAGTCTAGATTATAATTCAGCGAAAACCTTTAGCAAGTTGCAGATATATATTTGTTTAATTTTTATTTATTATTATTATTATTTTTTACCCTTAGATTTTTCCCCAGCATTCATTAATTCATTCAGCCATTTATTTATTTGATAGCTTGCTTGCATGCATCGTCTGTGAGGTAACCCTAATTTAACTCAATACATTTTTATTAATTAATGAAATAATTTGATTGTTTTCTTGATTAGACAGTCTGTAAGTTTATCTAAATTATCATTTTTTTGACTTAAATGGACTTTATGGTAACCAACATTTTAATTATTAATAAATCTACTGTTATTTTTAATATTTATTTAATTATTTAAAATTATTTGAAAGGTATAGACTCTTCTCTGTTTGTTTGTATATATTTATTTGTATTGCCTTGGATGAACAGTATTCATGGAAGAGGTGCATTACATATCTTTGGGATTTTTTTTTATTTATTATGTAGCTCTTTGTGTTTTGACAACAATTGCTGCTTTTGCATCAGAGATGTTAAGGGTAGGGGTAAGACGTTGTAGAGTTGCCAGGGTTTTGTCGTGGGGTTTCTAGATTATTACCACTTCACTGAAAGCTTTAGCAATTTATTACTGTAAATTAACTCTAATATACATTTATACATCAGGGAATGGATTTGTATGTTTGCTTGATTACCTCGGCCGTGTTATTCTACTTGGCAACATGGCTGCAGTCCAGGGCTCCAAACTCTAGGAGGCCCCTGAGACAATTTGCATCGTCTCCTAGACCAGCGGTTCTCAATTCCAGTCCTCACGTACCCCCGCTCTGCATATTTTACGTGTCTCTCTTTGTTAACGCGTTTATTAGAAGTGAGTTCCGTGCATGAACTGTGTTTCGATTGACATGTTCCCTACACAGTGTTCATTGTTTCCTACTCTCTGAACAGGGGAAAGACGTTAAAGTTTACGCCACTTCGGAACATTTATTTACGGATTTGCGCTGCGCTACGTCTTCACACACAGACGAGTGTGACATCATATACCTCTGTAAATAAATACATCTTGCATGCTTCAGTGCCTTTAAATAGAGAGTATACGTATAGGAATATCCTGATGTCCACTTCGCAGGGCACTTACGTTTGAATAGAACAAACGTTTGAAGCGATAAGAGAAACAAAATGTGCAGAGCGGGGGTACGAAGACTGGGATTGAGAACCACTGTCCTACACCATACAAATAACAATTGAATAATTTTTTTTCAAATCGTTGTTTGAATTGTGAATGTAGCCGCTCCTGGAGGGCTTTAAGACCAAGCGGGAACCTCTGCCCATTAGTCGCTCCTGCTTCTCAGCTAGTGATTTTATTTCTGCAAATCAGTTTGGACAAAGACGTGATTATTGATCATAAGCTCCAAGTTAATGTTGTTACATAGAGAAACAAGATAACAACATTTTCTAATTTTAACTTTTAGTGTGTCTTCAAAAAGTCAAAAAACAAACTCATTGGGGAAAAAAAGAATTACCAACCAGAAAAAACTAAAGTCAAATAAGAATTGAAATTTGTACTTTCACAGTATTGGGTAATCCAAATATAGCAGTAACTCAAAAGTAGCACATGACAGTCCGTAAGCAAATGGTTGAGGCAGATTCTTCACAGTACTTTCCTGAACAACGATGGCAGAAGACACAGGGTCCAGGCAGAGAAGATCTGGAGAAGTACTTCATCTTCAGTGATAGTCGGAACCCCAACAGACACTAGTGCCCAGACTGCATCAACATCTGACCCCTGTGTAGAACACAATAAACACAATATTGTTTGCTTTACTCAAATCGCATGCTTGTCCAGAGAAACGGTTGGTTAGGCAAAAGACAAGCGACCAATCCTGAGCAGCGACATCGCTCCAGCCGTTCTACAGCACAGTTCAGTGTGTTTAACAATTCCAGATCAAGACTGGTTTGTAATCAGACCATGCCTAACCAAGTTCAAGTAGGAATACAACTAAAACTGCTCCCTACCATTCACAGAACAGTTTGGCCCAACTAGTTATATAATCAACATGAATCTTAATGCAAACATCTCAGTGATATAACAGCAAAAACAAAGCTGATTTTCCCACATTTATGTATTTGTTTAAATGTAACTAGGAGTACTTAGAAAGGTGGGTTGTAGAAGTATCTGAGGTATTCACAAAGTACTGCACTGTATTAAGGAGAGGATGAACAGGGTCATGTGTCGCGTGACATATTGAGCAAAAACTTCCTTCCCTCAGTCAGAGCATTAAAGATGAGTCGTGGCTGATCTTCCAACGTGACAATGACCCAAAGCACACAGCCAGGAAATCCAAGGAGTGACTCCGTAAGAAGCAAATCAAGGTTCTGGAGTGTCCTAACCAGTCTCCAGACCTAAATCCAACTGAAAATATTTGGAGGGAGCTGACACTTCATGTTGCTCAGCGACAGCCCCAAAACCTGTCAGATCTAGAGAAGACCTGTATGGAGGAGTGGGCCAAAATAACCTCCTGCATTGTGTGCAAACCTGGTGAAGAACTACAGGAACCATTTGACCTCTGTAATTGTTAACAAAGGCTTCGGTACCAAATATAAAAATATTTTTGACTCGATTGTGATCGAATACTTATTTGACACAGTAATTCCCAAATAAATTGTTAAAAAAATCCTACAATTGGATGATTTTTCTTTTTTAGATTCTGTCTCTCACAGTGGAAATGCACCTATGCTGAAAATTGTAGACCCCTCCATGATTTCTAAGTAAGAGAACTTGCAAAATCAAATACTTATTGGTGATCTGACCTCACTATATATATATACAAATACACACACATACAGAATGTAATTTGAAAATGTTTAGAAGTATATATTTATATTAATATAATTTATATCGCATGCAAATATATTTGACATAAATGTAACATTTTTCTTAAATATATACATACATGTGTGTGTATTTATATATACATAATAAATATACATAGCAGACAAACATGTGAACAAAAACTTATTTTGGATGTAATTAAATGTCAAATGTTTAAATTAAATATTTGACAGCACTACTTGCTTAATAAATTGAATAATTTGTTTGCTTTCGAATGTTAATTTAAAGGATGAAGGAAAATATTTTTTATTAATTATTCAATTTATTGTTGTTGTTGTTATTATTATTAGTTTTATTTATTGATTGAGTTATTTTTGTTTGCTTGCTTACATGGTCTGCATGTTAATCTAAATGTATATTATTAATACATATTAATACATATATTACATATATTTTTGTTATTATACTGTTTATTATTAATCAATTTTCTTCATTTGCTTTCTAAGGTATAGTCTTTTTTTTGTTTATTCATATATATATATATATATATATATATATAATTTCTTTGTTTATCTTGCAAATGGTTTAATTGTGTATTTAAGTTTTTTATACTTATTCATGTGTTTATTTTTGTATTTCATTTATGATTGCTGTGAATTATATAATATGTATTGTCTTGTGTGGTTTTGTAAACCGAACTAACCCGAGAACAAGTCATGAGAGAGTAAACCTGGAAAAGCTTGAGTTTCTGTGTTATGTCTGCTGAGTCACACAAAGCCTCTTTGTTTCTTCATTGAGAAATTTATTGAGCTTAAAAAAAGATCCTTGTGGAGCAGTAGAGCACATATTCCCGTTAATCATTCGTTTTTTTTTCTTCACACATCTATTCATATTCAACAAGCCGTTGACGCATCAAAGCAGCTTTAGTGTGTTTTTATATGCAAACGATCGGGGTGATCAGTTAAGTTTTAGTACTGGATGTAAATGAGGTTTGAAGAGGTTTAGGAAATGAGTGGGTTGTTCCTATGGCCTTTCTAGAGGATGATGGGGTTTCCCTGCTCTTCTGAGACCAGTGTGAGAGCGACACAGCCTTCAGAAGGCCGCTTATGACATCAGTTCTGGCTAAATTGGGAAACTGGTCTTTTTGTAACAAGCCACCCATTTGAAGTGTTAACTTGAGCACTTTTATCCAAGGAGTCAACGTAAAACCACGAAGCATGATGGGAAACTCCATCCATCACACCCTGATAATCCAGCAGACCTCCAGATGATGTTTCTGTGACCCAGGCCTCAATCACATCGTCTACTCATTACAGATTATTAGTATTAGTACAGTTTACTGTGTGTCAGTCTTAACTATGAGATGAAAATCTCCTTCCTTTCTCTTTCCCTTCCTTCCTTCCTTCTTTCCACTTTTCTTTATTCCTCTCTTCTTTTTCCACTTTTCTTTCTTTCTTTCTTTGTTTTTTCTTCCCTACTGCCTGCCTTCCTTCCTTCCTTCTATACAGTTGCTTTCTTTCCACTTTTCTTTATTCCTCTCTCTTCTTTTTCTACTTTTCTTTGTTTCTTTGTTTCTTTCTTCCCTACTGCCTGCCTTCCTTCCTTCCATACAGTTTCTTTCTTTCCACTTTCGTTTCTTCCCTGATTGCTGTCTTGCTTGTTTTTACTCCCTTAATTTTTCTCCCTTCTATTTTCCTCTCATTCTTCCTTCTTTCCTTTCTGTTTTCCTTTTCTTAATTTCCTTTCTTTTAATTTCTTTCTTCTTGTATTCCTCTATTTCTTTCCCTTTTTTCTTTCCTCTCTTTAACTTTTCTGTTTTTACTCCCTTTTCTTTGTTACATTTTCCATCTTTCCTTTCTTCATTTGTCATCATTCTTTTTCTTTCCCTCCTTACTTCCTTCCTTTTTACTTGCTTGCTTTTTTTTCTTTAGTTTTCTTTTCTTTGTTTAATTTATTATTATTATTTTTAATTGATTTGTCCTTGATTTGTCTTTCTCTTTTCTCATATGTTTTAATGAGGATTTTTCTGTGCAGATGTTTATTTGTGCGGAGAAGGGCTTCTGAATGTCAATTGTTTAATTTTATTTTGGGCCAATCAAAGATGGCAATCTATGTGAGTAGAAGAAACAAGGTTGAAAATGTTTCTGGACAAGATGTATTGATGGTTTTGGCCAATATTATTAAATCAAGAATAATGATAGATTTTAATTTTTTTAAAGCAATGAACGATTTGGTATCTTTTGAATCTAAATGGTGTAGTAGAGATGTTTTATGTTCAGTACAAGAAGGGGAAATTTGCTTTGCATCTTTTTTGCAGTAAAGAAAAAAAGGGTTGTGAAGTTGTACGTGTGATTTGCTGCATATTTATGTAAATGTGACTAGGATGAGCGTACATGTGATTTTTGGTGTTTTATGAAGAAACTGTGATGTAAATGTATTTTTGAATGGCTGTATTAAAATGTATTTTTCAAATTCAGTTCCTTTCTGTTTTCGTTTTCTTAATTTCTTTTCTTTTAATTTCTTTCTTCTTGTATTCCTCTATTTCTTTCCCTTTTTTCCCTTTTTAACTTTTCTGTTTTTACTCCCTTCTTCTTTTTTCTTTGTTACATTTTCAATCTTTCCTTCATTTGTTATCATTCTTTTTCTTTCCCTCCTTACTTCCTTCCTTTTTACTTTCGTGCTTTTTTTCCCTTTAGTTTTCTTTCCTTGTTTAATTTATTACTTTTTCAAATTGATTTGTCCTTGATTTGTCTTTCTCCTTTCTCATAGTTTTTCTCATCCATCCATTCATCCAGTTGATGTAGTGATGCTGTGCCGTCTCTGTAGAGCAGGTAATACCTGATAAGTTCAGAATCATTATATAATGTAATGTAAGGTAGTGATGTTTTATTGTAAAACTGAATTTATTATTACAAGGACCTGCACTCGTCCTCATCTCAGTCTGCTCTCTCCTTCCATCTGGATACGATCTCATGACTGGTGATCCAGGACGAATGTGAGATCAGCACGTCTAAGCAAATGACCCGGTGACCTGTTAAACACTCTCACAGGGTCCTGTAAAACTCAAATGAGCCTATTGTGACCGTCTCTGACTGTGCCTGCCTGCCACTTCTCTTCCTGACTTTTGCATTTTTGCTTTAAATCTACATACAAGCCATTGTTTTCTATTTAAACGATATGCAGGATGTCTTTTGTCTGGTGCTTTTTGATTAACAAGAGGACAGTGAGAGACTTTATTTTATACACTGGCACAGCAGTTTTAGTTATGTCACTCTTCCCAGAACCTTCACTAAGAAACAGTTTTCTTTAAAAACACAGGCTACAGAAGGTCAGTTGAAGATGCAGGACTCAGTAACGTTGGCATTGTGTGAGCTTTAAATTTACGTGACATTTCTGTGGACAACGGCCGGTGATCATTGAAATTCTGTGTTAGTCTCCTAAAATCCAACCACTAGCTTTTAAATGCTGCTGTTTTTCCTCCGCAAACAGAGACAAGGACAACTAGAAGTTGATGTTACTTGCTTAATTTGTTGACTTTGTTGATGACATTCTGAAGGAAGAGATTTCCTTACATTTTTTTGTGATTAACTACAACGTTTAGTTGTACTATTTATGGAAATAATACAAATCACTTGCCAAAGCCTTATAGAACTAATACGAAATAAAAAACTATTTATTATTATTACAAAAAAAAAAACCAAATGCATTTGAATAATTACAAATGTCTGCTTTATGACAAGAAATAAATGTATATGTATTTTAATATTAACATTATTATAATAAATTAATCAATATATAAATGTATTATATGCACAAACGATATATCTTAAATGAAAATATGAAAAATCTGTAAATATTTATAAAAATAACAGCAGTGGTAATAATAATAAAAAAAAATTTATAATAACCAGAGGTTCTTTTTAATTGTTTAATAAAATTAAACTTATCTTTATTGCATGTTGTTGCTTTGAAATAATTGGTTTACCATATAATCATGCATGCACATCACATTTGTGTCATGCTGTATATTTAGCATAATGCAATTTTTTATTTTGTTGTGTGTAGATTCTGTGTTGCTAAGGTCTTCTGGATGGTTGTTGCTAGGCGTTTTCTTTGTTATTGGCTCATGTATGACTCGAGGCTGTCTTTTATTGTGTTTTACATTTTTTCACTTGTTTTTTTTTCAGTAGATGTCTGATCACTTAATAAAGCAAAAGCACACCTCTTCACACACATTTTATGATTTTGAGGTGGTTTAGGCTTTCTGTTATGTTTAATTGTGTACAGTGTGTGTTTTTTTTGTTTTTTCAGGTCTTCCCGAGCCACTCATCCGTTTGAGAGGGAGTCAATGGTAACAGCATCTGAAATGTAAGAATGTCTCTCAGCTCTGCTCAGTAAAAAGGCTGTTTGTGCTAAAGTTCTCTGACAAATCCATCTCTCCGTGACGTCCACTGAGCCGACAGCACAGTCTCCATCCCATGATGAGGACGTTATCCAAAACGCTTCTGTAAAATGACTCATGTTTACCCTATATTCAAAGTCAAGTCTCATTGAATTTGGAATCATGCATGGAAATTATGCAATTTTACCATAATAAAACCAAAACTAAACTGTTAGGGTTTCCAAAAAGACATCAAGAAGATTTTAAGGCACACTTTTTTTTATTTAAATGATTGTGCACTTGATTATTTAAATATTAATAATTAATAATGATTAATAATTATTATGTGACCTATTTTGAAACTGTTTTCTAAGGCTTTGCCAGTTTTGGTAAGTGTTTTTAAGTTACATGCATAAATATAAATAAATATAATACAAATGTGTAAAAAAGATGATTAAATTGAGTAGGTCACCAAAAATAAATCTAAAAGAAAACTCTGTATTTGCATGTGATTTACTCTTTAAGTGTGCTTTTGCGTGACATTATTCAAGTTTATGTAGAATTATGATACGTTGTAGACAATGTCAGTATCATATCAACATGATAGAAACTTAGTCAGAGTAATATTTTCCCTTATATTGTTTCAAATTACGAGAATAAAAAAATCCCAATAGGAATCATGTGTGTTTTTGTAGTGTGTAAACCGAAAATAGTGTTTATATATACCAATTTTACATGTACACCTCATTGAGTAGTTATTATGTAATTTAACACTACATAGTTTTTTTCATATAGGGTTTTTTGGTTTTTTGTTTGCTGTAGTACCTCACATAGCCATAGGGAGGCAGCAGTGAGTCTGTTCAGAACCTATGCAGTCTGTATTGAGCGTGCTCTCCCTCCAAATGAAGAACTTAACAAGTGTGACACGTTCCTCACAATTTCAAGTCAGTCATCTAAAGAGAGGCTGAAGTATTTTCGTGGTTCCAGTAAAGCTCAGAAGCTGATACCAGAGGAGACCTGATTCACGGAGCTGCTGAACAGAAGGTCTTTGTTAGCGGCCACCGAAGAAAACCCCTGCACGTCTGAGATAATGTCCCTCCAAAACACTTAACAGCTTGTTTTTCATGTTCATTGAGTTCAAGTGATGTTTTTGTGATTGTAACTAATAGCTGCACTTGAGACAAGCTTTTGAAAGTGGATCATTTGAAGTTTGATTGGGAAAAGCAGATTGGTTGATTAAATGAGTGTTGGTCAGTTTTATTATTATCATTATTAAAAGTTAACTAAGAACATTAACTGAAAAAAAGTGATTTCATCTAGTTATAATTACTGTTGGTTTCATTTGGGTTGACTTGAAGCAGTAAAATAACTACAATCAAATAGACTAAAGCTAATCTATATATAGAATCCAAATGACAACACATTAAACAAAATGACTGACTAAAATTGAAGTGGAAAAAATACTGTATATAAATGATCAATAATGGACTAACTAATAAGTTTATTTCACTTAATTTGTAAAAAAAAAAAAAAAAAAAAAAATAGGTCCACAATTGAACTTTAATTTTTTTTATTTTAATCATATATAACTGCATTGTGTACAAAGGTACTTTGTTTCATTCATTAAACATTATTTGTACCTAAGCATTTGTGTCTATATTTTTTCTTTGTTAATTTATATAATATGATTGAAAAAAGAATTAAGCGATAAAATAATTAAAATAAATAAGTTAAATTCATCACCCATTGTTATTATTTTTATCTATGCATTTGTGGCTATTTGTATTTTGCAAGTTTGTAAGTTAATTTATATAAAATTATTAACAAAAAATGATAATCATTAAAATTAAAATGATACAATTACAAAATCTAATGTATGTAAATGTAAACATTGTTATTATTTGGATATGGCCTAATAAAATAATAATATAAAATATATATATATTTTTTTAAGAAAATCAATTCAAATAATAGCAATAAAATACTAATAAAAATTATCATTCTGAAAAACACACACCTGATAATAGAGAAACGGACTATATTCCACAATAGTAGTTAAAGGGATAGTTTACCTAAAAATCCAATATTTCCTCCACTGTATGATTTCTTTTTGTTTTGTTTTAAACCCTTTTCTACAGCGCTATGGTGAACGATTTTTCTGGAAATCACAGCAGTTTTAAGGGCCGAGCTGAATTTGCAGGAATCTGTCTTCAGTGCTGTGTATGTGTTGATATTCAAGAAGCTAAATCCTGTGGCTGTGACGTGTAAGCTTACAAAAAGCCTCACAATCATAACCTTTTGATTTTTTTTGCAGGTGAGAGGTTGTGTGTAGATGTGAGAACAGAGCTGTGGATGTCACAGGAGAAGCCCAGAAGCCCACGCAGGTATCAGCTTTAGCGGGAGAGAACAGCCCGACCTTTATCAGTCCCGGAGCGAGTGGATATACAGTGTAAGGTATAGAGGGATGTATAGACACTTACAGGAAACGCTCGTTTGTCTCAGACGTCAGTGTCTGTTTACAGCTTGCACTGAGCTGCTGAGGGTGATTTCAGGCCATGATGCTGTGAAAAGCGTTTTAGAAAGCATCTGTAACACAACATACAGTGTTTTCCTTTATCTTTCGTCTAAAAAGTTATTTTTATTTACTTGCCTTTCTATTTTTTTTATGTTGATTTTAGTTAAATAATATTTTTTTTTTGTGGAAGGATTTATGCATTTAATTTGGTGTTATTTTTATTAAAATTAATTAGTAGACTAATTCATATATTAATGTATCTGTATATTTTTAAACTATTCCTAAATATGATTGAATTATTTATGATATTCATACATTTAATATATAAATATATATATATATATATATATATACACATTCCATTGTTAAACAAATTTTAATTAGAAGAAAAAGCTTTTTTCGAATAAAATATTAATACAAATAAATAAAATATTTATACATTATTTTATATATTAAATATATATTATGTATTTCCATTATTATTCTCATTTTAATTACTTTTTTTTTTAAGATGCCTTTTGCATTTACTTTGTTTTTGTTATTGTTTTGTAGGATAATTAACAGTAAATTATATTTAACATAATTATATATATATTAATATCTATAAGAATTATTGTGTAACATAATTATGTATATATATATTCATTCTTACATTTTGGTTTCATTTATGTGTTATATTAATCCATATTATGTTATTAGTTATTTTTTTCATTACATTTTTTAAGATCTTTTGCTATGTTTTTCTTCATACGTGGGTCAAAGACAAAAAGGGTTTAAGCATAAAAAATAAGCATAACTGCTTTAAATTGTTGTTTTTTCGCCAAAAAATGGAAAGAAAGTTCTGCATAAATTAATTGCAATTTTATTTAGTCAAAAATAAATATCTTTTGTATATTTGTAGATGTACAATGCAACATTATTTCAGCCAAATTTTGACATTTTATTCTCCAAAAACTTATTTGAAACCTTAAAAGCAGACATTTAATGTGCTTTTTTTGGACATACATTTTTTTGATGTTGTCATCTTAACATCTTTGACCTGTGTGTGTGTGAGTATATATATATTTCTACATATATAAATCTAATTCTGAGTTAACCCAACACAATATCATAATGAAAGAGACACATGGTTTAAGTTTAGCCTATTCATTGCTTAGAGTTTTATTTAGGGGTACAATAAAAGGAAAGAAATGTTTCAGAATGACATGTTATTGATTGTAATATTTGTAAATTCAATAATGTTAAATACTTTGTGTATAAAAAAAAGTTACTGAAAACAAAGAGAGAAACACTTTTGATTCAAACACTGACATTGTGAGGAGTGCGAAGGCTTTTGTGTTGGCTAGTCGCTAAAGTCATGGCACATCTGATCACAATGTCATCAGGTTGCCAGCACCAGTTTTATCATCAAGTCTGAGATTTATAGATTCAAATCTATCCTGTAATTAATCAAGCAAAAAAAAACAAAAAACTGAACCGTCTATAAAGTTTCAGCTTATAACAATATCAGATTTATCTTCTAGTCTGATCTGAAATGAAATCAATCCTATAAAGTGTCCACGTCAGCCTTGCCTCTTGGGTAAAGTTTGAAAGAATATTTGGCAAGCACAGTTGTGTAGCTCACATTAACAGACCTTTAACAGAGGTCATAAGCATTCACACCAACACAAACACACAGTCACGCACACAAACGGATCAGTACGTCACAGAAGATAAAGTCTAGTTCAAGATTCTCAAAACCAACAAAAACAAAAAATGCCACTATAAACACATTTATATCGCTTGCTTGTCTCCTTCTTCTGTTACTGCCTTGTCATTGCAGCTTTGCCCTGTTTCTCTCCACAGTTCACGTCTCAGGGACGGAGGTTTCTTGATCTCTTTTTTGAGGCAGAGACGGGCTTGCTCCGCTTGCGTGCTGATGCATTATGGGATTTGGTTGCACGCTGGACCGGGACCGGAGCGGGTTTCACAGCCGCCGCCGCCGCCTCCTCTGAGTCTGGAGCTTCATCCTCTGCACACAGAGAAACAGGTGTGACAGAAACTTTACACCTTTAATTCACAAGATTACATTTACGTGTGTTTATGATGTGTGACATTTACCATCAGGCTCTTCCATGCTGGATTTGGCTGCATCTAAAGATTTGAAAAGTAAAAAGTAAACACAGCAATTCATAATTAATGTATAAAAATATGTTTAGGCAATTTTTATTTCATGCAATTCAAATTAATGACACAATTACAAAATTATTGTTGTTAAAATACATTTTAGGATCATTAAGATAATAATAATAGCAAGATATAAAAAAAAAAGGAATAAACCAACAAAAGAGCCACAGTATTTTATTAATTGCAGTACATAATAATAAAAATGTAAAATAAAAGTAGATTGCAGTAAATGAATACTCGATTTTCATAAAATTAAAGTCATGCACTCCTACAAATATGTATTTAAAAAGTAAAACGCATGACCCGGACATTTTAGACAGTATTGCAGCAATTTTTTGTCAAATATTATACATGACTTACCAGCTTTGGGGACGTCATTTACTTGAGGTGCTGAAGAGAAATTAAGTGTCAGTTTTTTTGGTCCATTATTTAGTCTAAATTATTGAGCTATGATATATACTATGATAAATACTTTATTACGTTTCATATTTTCTATGAATAGATCTGATACTCACCACTATTTCCTGCCTCAGCACTGTTGCTGCTTGCATCTAAAACATGACAATTAAACAGTCTGACGTTAAAATATGGTTCGTATTTATTTTTTATTGTTTGAAAAAGTGGTTGTAAATCAATACTTCTTTTTTTATGTAAATAGTTGTTTCTTATACCTGCAGTTGGTCCGTTGTAATACAGAAGCTCATCTGTAGCCATAAGAAAGAAAAGTCACAAATGAAATCGCTTTAATGGCTAACTATTTCTATTAGACAGTACTCAGATTAAATAGAAAGCAAGCTGATTTCCTCTGTGTAGATCAGGATAGAAATAAAATTGTATGTGGGTTATCATACACTCCACTAGATGGCAGACTTGTAAAGTCTAACTGTAAAAAAAAACTGTAAATCTGTCTAGTCTAACTGCTTGTTATACAACTCTTTGGATGTTAATAAAAGATCTCTGTTTCTTCTGATCAGTGTTTTGAGTTTTTAAAGCACAGCGACACAGATTAACTCCTAAAGATCTATGGAATAAGAAGTTTATCATGAAAACAGTGGAGTCATTTCTCAAGTTTTCGTATGCTTCTGTGAGTCAAGCTTCAAAAACTATTAGGCAATGGGTTGAAACCTTCAGTTTTCCCTAAGGGCAACATGCCAGACGTGCTTCAACCCAGCACTCGTTGTTCCTTCCTAAACTAACAATCATTCTTTATGTTTATCAGGAATGTCAGCTAGTCTGGCGCACAAATCGAATCCTTCCAAGTTTGTGAGAAACCATCTTTCATCAGCTCCTGGCCTATCAGGTGATGCAGTGGTCACTCACCATTGGGCAGGTCGGGTGAGACCAGGTTCATGCTTTCTGTCAATAAAAACACAAACCACCACAATGAGAGTCCGGCCGGCTGACATGCTACAGACTCCAAAACTGAAGAAGTTTGTGAAAACTCACCAGTTGGAGCTTCATCTGAGGTTGAATCTGGATCTGTGGATTAATGGAAGGACTTTTACTTAAAGCTTTTTTGCATTCTGCAACCTGTTTTAATGTTATTGATTTTGGAATTACCTGTAGCGAACATGGCTTGGGACCCTCCTTCAGCTGTAATGTGAAGTTTTTAGTTTATAAATCATTCATGACACATTCCCCATATATAGACTATACAGATTTATAATACACACTACATTCTTCTTCTTCTTCAGAGTTTGAAGATATTCCAAACTCTAAATTATCTCAATTAAAAGAATTATTCTCTGTTGTGATCATTTTATTGTAGATAATATTGATGACTTTTTTTTTGTCGTAATACAGGGAAAAAAATAATTACCTGCTTCAAGGTCCGCTTTAACCAGTACCAGTGCTAATGAGCAGAAGATGAGAATGTTCCTGCGACAAAATAAACATTGAAATCATTTTCTGACACAATTAATCTGACTTACAAAGAAGCAGGTAAGGAGCTGTTTTGCATGTATTTTATTTGTAGTGAAAGAGTTTGATAAAAAAAAAAAAAAAAAAAGGTTAAGCCACTGAGACAATATCATGATTCTGGACTTATTAAAAATTTATTAATAATTTATCATATAATAATGATACACAGTCAACTGGGGTGTTTCAAAAAATAGTTTTTATATTAATATTATGTGTTTATATTGTTTAAATATTTAATTACTACATTTGATTGTTTGTTAAAAAATAGTAGCAAATGTAATATTGTTTATTAATAATTCTATAATTGAATTTGGTAGAATTTAAAGGTTTGCTTCTATAAAGAATGACAAACGTACAATTATCCTCCACGTATTCTTATCCAAAATTATCCAAAATATCCTTTTAGTATTATTTTTAAAATAGAAACAAAAGCTGTAAAAATAGCTGATCTGGATGTGTTCGAATTATGAAAAGCTGTTGAGATTTACCTGGTCATCATGGCTGGAGGTCAGAGATGGGGTCCGGCGGTGTACAGTACACAATGTAGTATTGCACTTGAACTGGTCCTGTGGCGACAGCAGCCGTCAAAGCTTTTATACCTCCTCAAAGGCCATTGAGAATGTGCGAGGGGAGGGTCTCTTATTGTGAAAGACGAAACGTGGAAAAAAACGGCTTCATCTTGGATTACATTAATTGCATGGCTTAATGTAAGGATTCATATGTCGCCTTCCCATGTACATTCCCACTAAAAGATTCTCCGTCAGGGAAAATCTTACCTCACAGAGAGCCTTTTGTTGCCTGCTGCATATTTAAGTTCCTCTCCTCTGAAAACAAAAAGCAAAGTCCTGCCAGTGGAGGGTTCAGGTGAAGCACAATGGCAAGGTCATCATATTTGCCCCGCGTGACCTGCCGATCGGACGAGCGTGTCGTGGTGAAAGGCGCTCAATGGTGGGGATTCCCTGGGTCACTGAGGCCAGTATTTGGGGAGAAATGCAAACCTAATTGCTCTGTAAATCAATAGCGAGCTGGCAGGGCATAAATAGAATTTTTCCTCTTTAAAAGGTTGGTGTTGGGGAAATGGCGCTTGTTTTTTTGGCCTCTTGTTGTCAAGATGCCAGCGATAAGGTTGCTGCTGATGGAGGTATTAGTGCTCACTGCTGCGGGAAAGTCTCTGGGATCTGTGTTCAGGAAATTCCACTTTTTTTTCCCTCTCTAGCTTTCCTCAAGATTAATTTTGAGAGAAAGATGGTGTTGGGTAACACCCTGGGCCGAACGCATGACCTGTCATACAGCGAGTTTCAGAAATGTTACCAAAAGGTCGGGAATTTACCCAGAAAGGTTGGTAATCCACGCCAAGGTCAGGTTTAGACTCGGAAAGAGTCGGGATTGGAGACGTATGATGTAACAAAGGGACTCCGTGATGACCAAAATAAAACGTTTTTTGGGGTCATTTGGAGATGTGTTTCGGAAACCGATTTTAAAACACTAGGCTTGGTACAGTTGCCAACTTTGTTACATATAAAAAGGCAAGATTCAAGATGTTGCTATGATGTAACAAAGTGACTCTGATGGTAAAAACGTTTTTTTTTTTTGCATCATTTTGAAATCATTCAGAACAGAAATGCGGAATATTATCTATTTATACACTGAACAAGAAGCTTGTTTCCACCATAGATAAAAACAAAAATGGTAAAAAAAATCTTTTTTACTTAAAATGGAGTTTATAGATCACAATTCTGACTTTATTAATGCAGTTCTGCATTTCATCGCAATTCAGAATTTCTTTTTGAAAATCTGTCAAAAGACGTCCCACCTGTGAGATATAAACTTGCAATTCTGAGAAAAAAAATGTCAGAATTGTGATACACTCATAAATGACTGTTTGTAAAGACTTTGATTGACAGGTGATCTGACCAATCATAAGGCCGAATCCACCATCTTGCCCAACAAAAATACCAGACAGGATAGTAGATTGCATCTTTCTGCGGTTGAAATAAAATACTTTCTGATGTTCGTAAATGTGCATGTCGGTTCACGTGTGTTGCTTAAACTCAAGCACTGCAGCGATCTGTCACGATATGTTAAAGAGCCACAAAACATTGTTTATTGTTTCAATTTCTTAAAGTGCCCCTATTATGATTTTTGAATATGAAGTTATAATATGAAGTCAAATATGAAGTTTTTGTCTATCAAAAAAGAGTCGGCTCACATCCGCCTAAACGAGTCGCCAGCAATTCAAATCTTTTTCTGTTACGGCCACACGTCATGAAGTAACATATTTGCATAATGTCCGCCCACGTTCTACGTCACAAACAACTTGCCTGCCCACATTCAGCTACGGCTATGGTTTCGTTGTCTGACACACGCTGTAGATGATAAAGGACTGCGCCATCTGACCAACCACAGCAGTGAGGGCTCATGGAAAGGAGACTGATTCTTCCAACTGCTTCACACAAGTTGTTTATGAATAATTTAGAAATGGGGTAAAATTAAATCTAAAGTGTTTTTTGACCTTGCATACATGTTAGTAAGAGACTAATAAAGTAATATTAGCAAACTTTATAAAGGCATAACAGGGGCACTTTAAAAAAAATTGAAAGCTAAGACCTCATTTCATACCAGAAGTCTTCTGTTCTGTCTTGTCTGTTGATGTGTTGTCAATTTCCTCTTTGTTCTGTGATGTATTTTTTTGATTAGTGTGAGAGCGGTACAGCTTATCAGACATAGCTTATAGCAATAATTAAGGAGAGTGGTTTTTTGCAAAGGTGTGTCACAAAATTTTTTTTTTTGGAACTGCAATAAAAAGTTGCAATTAACTTTTTCAAAATGTTTTATCCTTTATTCCACAAATATTGCTGGATGGTTTGGATGAGTACTCTGAATATGATCATGATAGAAATATATTTTTTTGCATATCATGTCATATTTGTTCTACGTGTACTTCCAGTACTGGGTGAAATGTGACAACTGTATGCAAATGAAGGAACTAGTCGAAAAGCTCCTTAAAGGTATAGTTCACCCAAAAATGAAAATGAGCCATCCTAGGTATATATGTCATCTATTCCAACCTTAAATTTAAGAGAAGGCAGAACTTCCATACGTGGACGATTTCACAAACTCACACAGCTAAGACTCAATCCCTTGTACATCCCAAGCACAAACTCATCCGTCCGTGGACATTCGATCTGTTGGCTATTTTTCCCTTTTATCAGACGGAACTACTGCCAATGGAAATGAATGGGCCGTCGCTAGACAAGACAGGAAGTCTACCCATCTGGGTTTTACCTTTCCTGGATTTCTATGGGCGCCTGTGGTAAAATGGAGCGGGCCGCTGTGGAGCAGAACAGGGGTTAGAGTTTTGATAATGGGAGAAAGTGGTCCTGTGTAATAGAGTTACATTTGACATGTCCTCCACTCTGGTATTTAGGAGCAGCATTGCCTACTATCAAAGAAGTCCTCTGTGTGCACGCTAAAAGGATTTTTCTCTTTAAAAGCGTAAATGGATAATTAACCGTTGAGGATCCCTCACTAGGCCACATTATGGCCGCTTAGCTGTCTTTTCAAGAAACACACTCGTGAGGAAAGTCTTTGAAAGCTGGTAAGGTCAGATTTACATGTGTATGTGAAAAAGGCCCAAGGGCACACAGGACCCCTGGATTTTCCTTTTAAACATGGAGGCTGAAAGGAAATTGCTAGCATCGTGAGGTACAGAACGTACTCTCATGCTTGACGGAAAAAAGAAACGCTCTGCGGCACTTTACATTAGGGAGCACAAGCTCGCTCGGGTTACAGGACTATCAGGACCAGCTTGAACTTAGAAACCTCTGTTTGTTGTGGTACGGGTCACCATTTACAAAGAAAGGCCATCAATAAATAAAACTTTTTAAATAAAACTGCAGCCTCTGATTTTTTCTGTTTTAAAATAATTTATTATATCCCAGCCTAAAATAATTTGTAAAAGGTTTTTTTTAAATTGTCTAAAGTAAGTGCTATTTTTTTAAATTAGGCATTTGTGGAATATAAACTCAAAATAAGTAGAACAATTGCAATTACCTTTTCTATTGTTTTATTCCCTAGTAGAAAAATAAATAAGTCTGAACTGTGACATTTAAATTCAGAGAATTTGTTTATTATTATTATTGCAATTCTGACTTCTGAAGTTGCAATTACCCTATTTATTTTATTTTTGTATTTTTATTTTTTTACTTAAGTTTCTTATTTTCTGTGTCAGAAATAGTAGTGATATATATGAATTTTGTGGGGGCCTACCTGTGATAACACACTTACAAAGTGGACATGATTAAAAAAATCATGAAATCTACTCTGATATCAGGAAAATTTAAATGAATCTCATTAGAAGTAGTCACTTGTTGTCTTGGCTGTAAAAATTACTTCCTTAAAAAATGTGAATGGTGATTAAGAAAAATATTACAATATACAAAACAATGAATTGTGGTACTATCTAGAAATCTTATTTTATACATATTTTATATTGAAGTATATGAAAGCCCGTTTCCGACACTGAAAAAAAAAGAGGTTATTGTGACTTTTTTTCTCAGAATTGTGCGATTCAAACTCACAATTCTGACTTATGTTCTTGCAATTGGGACATATAAAGTAGCAACTGTGAGAAATTTTTTTTTAAAGTCAATATTTCACAAAATTCTAACTTTATAACTCCCACTTTTTGATATAAAGTCGCAATTTTGACTTTACAACTCGCACAGAAGGTTCATGCTGTGACAAAACATTTGGCTATTAAACTTTGAAATGCCCCGCCCTTACTTCCTGTTTCAAAAGGAAGCGTCAACACAAATTGCTATTAATTTTTAACAACCTGTATATACGAACATGACAAAAATAACATTATTTGGAATTGTGACCTTGCTAGAATCACCAATTCAGTCTATCATCAAAACATGAATGCCGTACCAAGTTTTGTGCATTCGGTTGATAAGCAGTCTCTCCTGCCAGCTTGGTAAATGAACTGTCATAATTTCAAAGCAGTTTCCATTGCCTTCCATCATCATGAAAAATTACACTCTTTAACCAGCACATACCAGACAGGATTTATTCAGAGGCTGATGGGATTGAATAGCTTTTTAATATAGATGGAGTATCACATGAGACCTGTCTTGATGTGGGAAGAATAATCTGTGGACAATTACTTAGCTAGTTTTACTTCTCAGTTATTATACTACAAAGACTTCCTAATTAATATTTCAGCAATTTTCAAATTGGATAACGCTGCGATTATCGACAATAGATTGATTTAGACAAATGATCTAAATGCGATTTTAAAAGCGTAAATCTACGCCTATAGTACCATTTACATGCTGTTATATTTGTTTTTCATCCAGATGAAGTCAAATTCTTTTTCAGAATCAATTAAGGTTCTTCCATCACTTGCCTGTTGAGTCCAAGTGTGCATTACTTCGGATTATGAATTGTTAAATCTGTGCAAATGAGTTAGCTGTCATCAGGTAAATTATCCCATAACACCAGTTTTCTTGACAGTTATCTATTAAGTTGTCAGACAGGCATTCATAGCCTGCTAATATTCCCTGTGCTCTGGTGTGTCCCACTTCTGGGCTGTAATTCTGTTGTCTTAATTAATGCTGAAGAAGATGATGCCGAAGACGACTTAAAGAGACACACGACCTTATTACAATCCTATATGTTCACACGATGATCGACTGGACATTAATGATTGGCTGAAGTAACATGCTATTCTAATATCCTCACCTCAACTATAATGTCAACATTCCTGTCTACGGGTAACATAACATGTGTTGCTTTCTCTCCTTTCAAATATGCATAAAATAGTTTAACTGAATTGCCATTTTATTATCTTTTTTCTTTAATCCCACATTTTCACTATTAATATAAATATTCCATTAGATATTAGATATAAATATAGACATAAATACTAGAATACATCGAAATAAATACTTTGCCTGACTATACAATGTGCAATGTACAAAGCAACAAAAACAGGTGTTTATTTATTTATTTATTTTTTATCAATAATCATTATGGACGTGAAATTTGGTTCAAATATGAGAAAGTTAATCATAAGCCAGTGACCAGAGGGAAGGACCGGTAGGACCCAGCGTCTTTGAGCGGAAGCCAGTATCAGTGAGAGCGCCGCTGAAACGCGCCCTCTGCAGGACCGGAAGAGCGTTGCGTCTCCTCGCGCTAACTTCGCCGCCGCCATATTAACACAGAGCTGAGAGGTAATACTAACCGCCCTTTATATCTATACTTTGTGTCTTTTACTACAAAGGTTTAACATATACGCCGTCGTTAAATCATTTTAAGCAAGATGAGGGGGTTTTAACCGAGGCGTAGTCCCCGCTTGTGTCTTTGGGGACGTGTTTATTGTGTAGATGATGGGACGTTAGCATGGCTGTGGCTAACGTGATGATTTTTAAGAAATGTAAGAGAAACTCGATGATTTGAATAGTTTAGCACTTACATGTTGTCGTGAATGTACTTAAGTGTAGATTTATTTGAAAATAAACTAGCTGAGGGGTTACGAGCGTGTACAATTTGGACAGGCTGTTAGTTTAGCTCCTGACTGATGCTGTGCGTTACATCCTGATCTGAATGAGGCTTTGAGCTCCATGTCTGATTTGGGTCGTTATTCTTATTTTTTTTTTACTTCTTTTGCCGTCCTAAATCTGTAGAAACTTTTATGAAGGCTTTATAATGTTTAGCACCTTGTTTGAATCCCGTGTGGTTTTTGAAAAGGCTGATTTCAGCTTATCAGTTTGTATGTTTCATGGAGATGCAGTCAGTTACATTTAATTGGAAAAAGTTCCTTTCATCAAAACACATTTGTTTTGTATGAGGTTAAAGGTTTAATTGTGTGAACACCTTGTATATTTGATTGGCCTATATTTTTGTATCCTTCTGCATTGTGGTGAATTGGTTTGATGGGTCAATCAATGTAGGCTCTGGTCAGAGATCATAATTGGTCATAATTGATCATCATCTGGTCACAGATTACAAAAAATAAATAAAATGTGCTGATTGTTTAAATGGCGTTTTTAAGCATTGTAGAACATGAATGTGTTGGCCAAAAATATAGGCTATAGGCAAAAGGTGACTGGCCAAATAAGTGATGTTCTATTGCTTTCTAGGAGAACTGAGACTGGCTTGTTATTAGAAAAATTCACTGATTGCTCCAACAATGATGGGATACTTGGAAATATCCAAATTGGGATTTAAGGTTATGAAAAAGTAATTGCGTAATCAATTTTAAATGGATTTCTTCTTATTCTTATGAGCTCTGAAATGTTTAATAGGCCAGAAATCGATAATTTTTTGTGTAAAAATGTTTTAGCATGTAAATTTGTTTATGAGACGTGTATGTGATGCTCAAAATGCAACTTGGGTAAGCGGCTCACTGGGTTTAGACACACATCGGTATATCTACTGATGTTTTTGTGGATATAGATTGTTTATAAGGGTCTACCTGCGTAGTGGTAAGTTCTTGGAAAATACTGTTATAGGCTGTGAACAGAACACGTTTAAAGTCATTTTGTGTTCATTCCTTTAAACAGGGTGTTCATGGTTGACACATATTCCTTAAAATGTCTTAAATTCTGATTAATAACATATACAGTCATAAAATGCCTTAAATGGTATAAAAATATCTTTATTGAAGAGGTCTTAAATTTGGGAAATTAGAATATAGCCTAACGTCATAAGTCACGGATGATTTAAAAGGAATGGTTCATGTAAAATTTGCTTTAAATTACTGTGTTGCCAATGGTTTCCCCTCAGAATTAGGCTTCTGTAACACTGTTGCCTCAAGTTGTTTTTAATGTTTGGCTTGAAGTGACCCCAGTAATGTAATATTTAGCCCCTGGGATGCTAATTTTATTAGGCAAACCTTAAAACATGTTTTACCCCCAGAACCTGATTGGTCTTGTTTTTATCGTTAACTGTGCAGTGGCAATTGAGATCAACAAAATTCTGTTCTGACAGATAGAAAATGGTGGCATGTTTCTTAATGAATGCTTATGATTGTGTTTTTTTACTGCATCATCACTTGGTGTTTTCGACACATATTGTTTAACGGTGGCCCGGTTTGGCTGCACACAACAGATATTGATCATACAAACAAACATCTTTGCAAATCAAATACTGACGTCAGTGGCGGTTCTTAAATGTAATAGTTTTGCTTTGCCTTGCAGGTGTTTGGAGCGTCACCCTCGTGTAAAAACATCACACGATTCCCCAAGGCTGCCCACAAGTAAACTTTTAGGTGAGTGAGGGTTAAATGTCCATTGTGTTCTTAGAAATCTCATTTGACACATTAAGGAATTAAAATGCGTCTACATATTTGGTCCTCGTCCATCTGTAGATTAGATCATGTCATTTTTGGTCTGAGATAGGAGTAATGGCTGCTACTGAATGCAGGCTTTGTGAATCATGTGATATCAGGTTCAGAGCTCTTCTGAGGTGGCCGTCGAGGGAAGCTGGAATCTTTGGAATGGTGATCAAACCAAAATCCCATCTGGCAAAACAAAATTATCCATTGTTTCTGATGATGGATTCCCATACATGCCATTTAGCATCACTGCCTTTGTGTTCCAGCGTTTTCCGCTTGCTTTCTTCAGCATTCATGAATAGGGATTTGCCAGATACTTTTAAAAATCAAGAGTTGGTGAGTTGATTGACTGCTTTATTAATTGGTTTTGGACAAACCATGGATAATTAAGCTGGTTTTAATGTGATGGTTACATGATTCTGTTTTACCCTGATCTGATGAATTAAGCAGGATTTACATAAGACAAGCTAAATATCATCTGGATGCAAAGTGACATTTTATTTTTGATTTGGGCCATTTTTAACTTAATGTGCCATCTTAAAAATAAAATGCCTGTCGGCACCTTTTAAAAACAGCAGGTCCTTCTGAATATGTATTTGTGAAGCCTTTAAGGGGCAACATCACAACTTTTTGAGCGAGAACCGAATGGTTTTTAAGCAGATTCTAGTCTAAATTGTCTCCAAGATGGCTTCACAATGGAGTTGGGGTGGAAAAGCGATGGTTTGGTTTCCTTTTGAACCAGTTAAGACAAATTACAGGAGAACAGACATCAAGCTAGGGTCTTGCAGGACAGTCTCCATTACAGCACAGATCCCAGTAATGTATCAAAATGGTTGTTCATTAAACCAGGGGGTTCCTGTTTTCAGTGTGATAAGACTCATTCAGAATCATTTCTATTATAACAGCCCCTGTTTTCTGTTGCAAAGAGTCTACAGGTAGGTTAGGGAAATGTATTGCTTGGCAGAGATTTATTTTTTTTGTGGTTGGGATTAAGACATTTGTTAAGCATAATCATTGGACTCTCTTCACGTTTCCGAGACTTCCACAATTCATTTTAGTTGGGAAAACGTGTACATTGGTGAAAAGAAACTACAAAGATATTTGTCTTCTGTTTGTATTAATAAGTTGTACATGGCTGATTTAGCAGAACAGTGCTTTTACAAAAAAGTGTTTTTTTTACTTGGTGGATGAAAAACAGACCTGACAAATCAGTTGCAACCACCCACAGCCATGTAGCTGTTATTCATTGTCTAACTTATTAGAAGCCCTGGTGAGTTATTTTCATGTTTTTTGGTGTACAATGACAAACTGTATCAGGTAGGTCAGCAGGTGAAAGAGAAGCAGGGTTGGGTGATAAATTGCTCTGATTGGATTATTCCAACAGGTTCGACCTTGTAAACATCCAGTAACCAATTGAAGCTCATTTCTGGTTGCGTTTTAGCATTCCCTGTTGTTATTTGTAGAACGTTTAACTCTAATTGATCTAATTATAATGAAAATTATATAGAAACCCTCAAAGAAAACCGTATTGTGTCTTTAAGCCGTCTTGTGTGTTTTCAACCCTGAAAGAATGTGCTGAGACCTTTTGGACTGCGGTGGTCTTGTCTTCCTCGGTCTGCTTGCATCTAGATTAAAACTTTCCTCTATCTGGGCAGGGATTCAGAACTTTAATCCAGACAGTCAGGGGTCCGTGTCGCGGCTGCGGACCTGTGAAGCCAAACATCCCTGTTGTAGATTCGTCTTCCCTTTGAATCTGTACCAAGTCCACGTGCAGGCCACAGTGTTCAGGCCCCAAGCCTTTTATTTCAGTCGATCTTATGGATGCAGATCGGTCTGATAGTGCTGTCTCTCTATTGATTGTTTTTGTGTGTGTTCGCAGCCCTGACAGGAGTAGCCACACGTCCAGATCATGTCCGGCCCTGTCACGAGTCGATCTCGCGTTTATCCAGACGTCAACACACAGAGACCACGGGAATACTGGGACTATGAATCTCACGTTGTAGAATGGGGGTGAGTGTTTATTTTTTATTTTTTTTTTCACTCTGTAAGAATAAATTTAGTTTTTTTTTAAGTTGGGTTACATTACAAGACATCTGGATGGTTGAAGATGACAAAAATTAAGGGATTTATAGGGTTTCCACAGTCATAGAAAACCTAAAAATATCTTTGAATTTAAAAAAGTATTTTACAGGTATGGAAAAGTTTTTTTTTTTTTTTTTGCTTGGCTTTGTTAAATACCACAGGTTCAAAAATTGCTCTAAATGATTTATTAGTGAATGAAAAGGTATATTATTGTGCTAGTGCAGCATTATACGTTAAACCCTATTCATTGCAATCAAACTAAAATGACCACACCTGTTGTATTGAGCACATTAGACTTGGGGACATTTATTCAACGTTCAGTATTCAAACTGAAGTATCAAGTATTCATCCAAGCCGTGGTATTGAAAAGGTATTACGTATGTTTATGTATGGACTTCTGCATTCTGACTGGTTGCCGCAGAACCGCGTCTTAGCTCTTTACCATAAAGTTAACCTCAACTCTCCTCGATGCTCTCGCCGTCCATGACTCTCTTCGCCGCCTCTCTCCGCCAGCTTACATATAAAATGAATGACTGCTACTTTGGCGCTCTGGCTGACGGCGGTGTAAACGGCCCCTCCACATCCACCGTGCATCCGACAGTCCTCCACCGGTCCCGACTAGGACATTTTTGCCGTTTTCTCATGTTCATTTGGTCTCTTTGCTCATCACCATAGTTATTGCTCCCTTCCATTACGTAGCCCACTCTAATCCACGCTCACACCCTCAAATCAAAACACCACCGTCTCCTTCTGCTTCGTGGGTGAGAGTAAGTGCATTGTCACAGTAATGCAAAAATCATTGTGAAAAAACATGACAAACTTTAAAATGAATTAATAGAAGCTTCGAGGCAGAGGATTTTGCCTCGATAATTTTTTGTAATCGAGTTACTGTAGGAATCGTTTCAGCCCTAATTAATTTACACATTCTAATGTTCAGTAATACAAAAAAGGTCGTCTGTATAATATAACTCTGAGACAGTTTATGAAGCTGCTTCTAGGAGTTATTGAAACTAAAGCCAGAATTTGCTGTTTTTGATTACCCATTTAGGCCATTTATAATCTTAATTCATTACAGCTGAACCTCTCACAGGGGTCTTGAGGGCTTTATTGTTCAGTGAAATCACAGTAATAGTAAACTAAGCTTTACGTCAAATATTAGGTATAGATTCTCAGGAGCGTGATGTGAAATATTTCTGTGCAGGGCTGATGTCTTTATTTGTCTGGACTGGCGTTTTCATTTGCACTTGTAATAACAGCTGTCGGTCTTGTCAACAGGAATCAAGATGACTACCAGCTGGTGCGGAAACTCGGCCGAGGAAAGTACAGCGAAGTGTTTGAAGCCATCAACATCACAAACAACGAGAAAGTAGTCGTCAAAATACTTAAGGTGACGAGTGTTTTTGTTGTTCCAGACTGCTTTAACAGCATTCAGCCCAGCCCTCGGGTCAAGTCAGGTTAAGTTCAGTGGGACAGTGAAGACCCCAGGGCTTCAGTTCTCTCCAGCTTCTCATTTTCCGAGTATTTGACGAGAACGTCTGCAAAGATAAACCTGTTTACGTTATGGTAGGCAGCGGATGGTATCGAAACCAGAAGCTGCTGGCCGACGTTCAGATGCACGGGCGCCTGGCGAATTCTTTCCTCGCCCCCTCCTCCTCTTAACCAGAGCTCTAGATTCTAACGATAACACACGACGAACTGAGAGCTTCTTTTCAAGCTAAGTGATAAATAGTTTTGAAGATTAGCACGTTGTCCTGTAATGTAGCCAGTCGTGTGCAATGAACTTCCCCTGCCTGGAGACACGAAGGATGAAGCCGCGCATATTGAGTCTAGACACGGTCAGATTGAATGTCATTGCGTCAAATTCATCTGTGCTGCAAGACTAGGTGAAATCAAAAGTTAGCTTGTTTATATTAATATCTCTGAAGGGAGCGATGATATAGTTGTGTTTGTGGTGGCACAAGCTGTAATCTGGCTTGGTGTTTCTCAAAGCCACCCCTTTTCAAACCCATTATCAAAGTGAAATACGTGTTTTTGGCTCATATAACCAGTGGTTGGTTGTGAAAATGGCAAACAAATAATCCCATAACCCACTTTTTATGACGGCACCAAAATTGTTGTACACACATACATACGTGTGTGTGTGTATAACAATTTTGGTGCCGTGTGTGTGAAAAATCTATTTTAATGTTTGTTAATGTCTTATTTTGATTTTCATCCTTAAATTCAATAGATTTTCCAAATTTAGCCTATATTTTAAAATTAAGTATTTTTTATTTAATTGTTTTGTGTTGTATTTGTCTTTATTTCTATATGTAGCCAGTAAAGAAGAAGAAAATCAAGCGGGAAATTAAAATTTTGGAGAATTTGAGAGGCGGGCCCAACATCATCACACTTCTAGACATCGTCAAGGATCCAGTGGTCAGTTGTCTTTCAAGATTTTTTTTTTGTTTAAAAAAAAATGTAGTTGCGAACGCAGCATGTGAGATCAAACTTGTACAGCTACTTTCATGTACTTTCAATGTGTCTCTAACCGGAGTCTCTTGCCTTTCTTTCTAAAGTCTCGAACCCCAGCTCTGGTTTTTGAACACGTGAACAACACAGACTTCAAGGTAAATCACTTCTCGTATCTGCTTAATCAGTTCCTCCACCTCAGCTAAATGTAACATTAAAAAAAATCTTCAGGCAAACTCAGGCATCTAATATTCTTTCTTGCAGCAATTGTATCAAACGCTATCAGACTATGACATTCGGTTCTACATGTATGAGATCCTAAAGGTAGGTTCTTTCTGATATCATCTTAAAATATCAAGTCTGTACCTAAATTTGATATGTTTATACGTTGCCTGTATTTTACATATGTGACCCTGGACCACAAAACCAGTCGGGTTTATTTGTAGTTATATCCAAAAATACATTGCATGGGTCAAAAAATTGTAATGCCAAAAATCATTAGGAAATTAAATAAAGATCATGTTCCATGAAGATTTTTTTGTAAAATTCCTACTTTAAACATATCAAAATGTAATTTTTGATTAGTAAAATGCATTGATAAGATATTAATTTGGACAACTTTAAAGGTGATTTGCTCAGTATTTAGATTTCTTGCACCCTCTGATTCCAGATTTTCAAATAGATGTATCTCGGCCAAATATTGTCCTATCCTAACAAACCATGCATCAATAGAAAGCTTATTTATTGAGCCTTCATATGATGTATACATCTTAGTTTTGTCAAATTTTACATTATGACTGATTTTGTGGTCCAGGGTTACATATGTGTCTAAACTCTCCCCTCATCAATCATCTACCTGTTTTTGTTTGGTACTAGTAGTTTGCTCAGATGTTACACACTTCACCTATAAGTGCTACTCAAAAGTTTCTTATTGCTGCAGTTAAAGAGCATTGTTCATATATAGTTACTGTTATATGGACCATTTTCTTTTTAAAAGAAAATATTCAAAGATTCTATTAATATTCCATTCCATTTTTAAAATGTAACGTCTTATATTCTGTGCATTTGTAAATTAGAAAGAATATAACATTTTCTTGGAATACTATGAAATATAAAACAAATATAAATTATTTATTTATTTGTAATATATAGTTCTATGAGCTTCTCTCTCTGTCTTTTTCAGGCTTTGGATTACTGCCACAGTATGGGAATTATGCACAGAGATGTGAAGCCACACAATGTAATGATCGACCATGAACACAGAAAGGTACTGCCCATTTATTACCCATGTCAGCAATTGTGTAATGCCATCTCTTTCTGCAAGGCTGAATAATAAGCTCGCTTACACGCTCCAGTCAAAAGTGAAAGTTGGCTGTAGTGAAAGAGAAGCATTGTTTGCTGCTGTGACGTCGAGCACATTTGACCAAGATCGAATTTAGAAGTCTCCAAATTGCATGTTCTCTGCGTCAACACCGACGCTCATGTGAGATGTTGAGATAATCACAAGAATCATAATCATGAATCTGTCGTTTATTTCCCAAATGAGTGCCGTTACATTTGATTTGTATCTGTTTGTGTGTTTTGTCATTTAGCTGCGTCTGATAGACTGGGGCTTAGCAGAGTTTTATCACCCTAGTCAGGAGTACAACGTCAGGGTGGCGTCTCGATATTTCAAAGGACCTGAACTGCTGGTGGACTATCAGGTGAGAGGGACACGAGAAATGAGATGCTGGGATATAAACAACGCTTTGGTTGGTTTGTACAAGCATCTCGCAAATAAACATGTCTTTTATAGCTAATGTTGCTTTTGTCTCACAGATGTACGACTACAGTTTAGACATGTGGAGCTTAGGCTGCATGCTGGCGAGTATGATCTTCCGGAAAGAGCCTTTTTTCCATGGACACGACAACTACGATCAGGTGAGACCTGCTGCTTTTAGGCCTTATCAAATATTAATTGTCACAATTTGCTTTGTCATCTTTATTATAAAATGTAAAGTCAGTTTATTGGTTTCAAATCATAGCATATGGAAGACCGTTTCCACCACTAAAAAAAAAAATAATAATAATAATTGTGACTTAATCTTACAATTATTTGTGAATTGTGAGAGATAAAGTCACGACCAGATAATTGCAACTTTGTCTCAAAATTCTGACCTCATAACTCGTAATGGCAAATTTGTATCACACAATTCTGAGAAAAAAGTTGCAATAATTTCTTATTGTGTTATCTAATTCATGCGTGCAACAAACTTATTTTGCGCCGGACAGAACATAAGCTCTAAAACACATAAACAGTGAGGAGTTAATATGATCCTGAACACGAGTGTTGACGCTTGTATGATGAAGGTTGGGTCGTCACTGTGTTGCGTGTCTGCAATTCGAGTGAATTCGACTTTGTGTCATACACGTAGCGAAATGACATTTTTTCTTGTGCCGGGTACAGTCAGGAAAGTGCGTTCAGCGAAACAATATTAACCGCATTTCCACCATCAAGCTCTTTGCGTAACCGTTCCATTCTGTTCCAATCTGGGCTGGCCGGTATTTAATGGTTTAATTTTCCCCTGCTGGGCTAAACATTTATCGATTTGTAATGCACTTCCATTTCTTTAGGTACCTGGCTCACGTGGAAATAAATGAAACCGTACCTTACAGTTCTTAAAATTATTTGGCCCGATAGGGGAAAAACGGCTAATAGCAAAACGATTCATATTCTGTCACATTATTCTCTCATATTATTATATGGTCATGATCGATTTGATATTACGTTCTAGTGAAACCTGGTCCTCCCCACTAAAAAAAATTGTGTGTCACACACACATATATATGCATATATATATATATATATATATATATTTCAAAGTTTTATGTTTATGTAAATGTTATATACATGTAAATATTTCTAAAATAGATACTGAGTGTTTGTATTTATATATACATAAATAAATGCAGTAGGCATGCATATAAACTTATGTTTGCTGATTTTTATTGTATGTGCTGTATATTTATAATGCTGACATTAAATGCTATAGGTATGCTGTATTTTTTTCGTGTGTAAAAGCCCCAGTTGGATTTCTTTATTATGGTTAAAAAAATCTGTGGGTAATACAAGCTGAATATACTTTTGTGGTTTTTTTCTACAACATAATATGTGTTAGTAAATATTACCTTGTGATTTTTATTAAAAATTCATAAAATATGTCAGTAATACCCTTTGTGATTTTTAGAAAAATAAATTTAAACTGGAACCAGAAGGATGCCAATTTCGAGCATCCTTTCGAATCTGTGGAGTGGTGGCTGCTGCCCTCTGCTGTTTTTACCCAGTTCTGTCTCTCTTTCCAGCTTGTACGGATTGCCAAAGTTCTGGGCACAGAGGACCTCTACGACTACATCGACAAATACAACATTGAGCTCGACCCACGGTTCAACGACATTTTGGGAAGGTATGTTTGAGAGATGGGATTGTTTTTATACACGTCGAACTCATTAACTGCAGTTTAGATTTTTCTCTCTTTCATTCACTCTCCAGACATTCCCGGAAAAGGTGGGAACGGTTTGTCCACAGTGAGAACCAGCACCTGGTCAGTACTGAAGCTCTGGACTTCCTGGACAAACTGTTGCGTTACGACCACCAAGCTCGTCTCACTGCGCGTGAGGCCATGGAGCACCCTTATTTCTGTGAGTGTCTGTTATGTGGAGTTTCATTCATATCAACCTGAACATTAATGAAGTTTAAACCATAATGTTTTTCCTTTGTGATGTACCCTGTTGGTGTTGTGTTGAAATAACTGCAATTTATTACAATTTAATAGCAGATGGTTAAATTGTTTTAAAGCATTTATTTATCCCATATTCGGCTTAATGTTTTAATTCACTTTTATCATTAAAAAATCTTCTCTAATCAGCCAAATTCATAGAACTTTAAAAATGTAATCATTTATTAGCATTTTTATAAGGTCATGTGAAATCTTTTATTTATTTATTTGTTTATCTGAATTATTTAATTACAGAAAAAGTTGCCATTTCAATCTCTTTAAATTTATCAAATTAAGATTTAACAATTCATTTTATTATTTTGTAAACAAAGTGGTGCTCCACAACAGTGGTTTTACATAAACAAAATATTAGCATATACACTATTGTGATATTCCTCTATTTAAACTATTTTATATTCGTTTTACTTTGAGAGGTGCATCCTAATGCAGTTATTATTTATCCATCACAGTTTAAATCTAAATTTTAGATTGAGGGCATTGAGGGCATTGTCATTAAAACCTTTCAGTTTCTTTTTATATATGCAACATTAATTTCATGGCTGTATTCGTGTCTCGTGGCAGATCCCATCGTGAAGGACCAGGCGAGGATGGGCTCCACTTCAGGACTGTCCACTGGCTCCACTCCAGTCAGCACGTCTAGTATGATCACAGGTCAGGTCACATGTGCTTTCTAAGTGCATTTACATTAGGAGATTTCACAAATCCTGACAAACCATTGTCTGTTTGCTTGTAGGAGGCGTCACATCCATGTCCTCGTCCCAGCCAATGGCCAACATCGCAGGTTCTCCTGTCATCTCCTCTCCCAGTGCTCTTGCCACACAGGTTCCTGCAGCCACTGGTGCCCAGCCCTGAACAGACTCACTCATGCTCTCTCTGCCCTGGGCCACATTTTTATGTTGAGTGTAAACAAACGAAAGAGAGACTAAATTAGGTTTCTTTTTTTTCTTCTTTTTTTTGTCCTTTTTTTTTTCCATACAATAATTATATATTGAAGCTCGGACACAGCAAACAGTTATGTTGTGTCAGTGTCCAGCAGTCTTTCCTGATGATGGTGTCTATATAGAAGCCACTACAGTGTAGAAATTCTGAAAAATGGATAATAAAATTTATTTTATATGTCCCTACATTGTCTTCTGTTTATTTACTTGAACGGTTTCTGTTAATCTACAAGTTTGGGGAATTAATATCAAGGTGCGAGAAACATTTACATGTACACTTTCAGATGTTCTTATCTGAAGTTATTTTATTGTAAATTAAAAACCAACAGAAACATTTAATTTCAACAAGTTTACCAATGACACAGATGACACATTTCTCAGTAACATCCCTCCATGCTGGGCCTTAAGAAAGACATTTCTTAAGGCCCAGAAAAAAACAAAAACATTTAATGTTTTTTGCTCGATTTGGCTACTATTCAAGATAATATTAATCTAGTTTGGCCTAAGAAATGACTGAAAAAAGCAACTTCACTTTCGTTGTAGGTGCAATGCAAAAAAAAAAATGAATAAGAATAATATCAGGGTGGAAAGTGGTAAGAACATTTGTTCTTCAAAGTGTGTCGTATGATGTTCTGTTGAAAAAAAAAGGTGAGTAAATGGCCATTTAATTTTAGATGTGAGAAAGCTGTTCAGGTGTGATGAATTAAACCGCAGCAGACGATTCACACACAAATCTTTTCTCTATAGAACAGAAAGCATCCGACCAGAAATCGGTCTCTCCGCCTGGGTGTCCCAAACCAGCGCAGTTTTCACCATCTGGATGACCTTCAGTCCAGTTATCTGGCTCTCTGATTCCATTTTCTCGCTTTATCCAGAATCTGCAGAATGACGCAACACAAAATACATCAAGTATTGGATTTTTAATGGAGAGGTGGTATTTTAAACATAAGTGTAGATCTTACTCTACTGAATCATTAACTGGCTGGTTGTTCACCCAAACCCAGTGACCCTCAGCCTCCAAATCATTAAGACCAATCCAGTGGGTTACTTTAATTTTGGAAGTAACAAAATTCTGAAGGAGAACAAATTGAACAGTGTTACTTTCATGCAACTAGAGAGACATGATGCAGTATACAGAGGGTTTAGAACAGAAAGAGCATGAACCATATCTGTTTTGGGGCTTTTTAATGCACATTCCAGGTTGCATCGTAAATTATTCCTGTTCAGCTGATATCACATACATTTTTGCTCAATCAAAAAGTTAATAGTGCCTTATTTAGGGTGGCCATGCTTACTGTTTTCCCAGGATGTGTCCTGGCTACGATTTTTATATTGCTTTTGTAGTATTGAGTGCTCTTGTTAAGCGGGGTGGGGGGAGGAATGATTGATTATTTAGACACGTACACACACGGAACTAATTAAAGGATGCACAGAACAATGAAATGCAGCCCCCAACCATAGATATCTATACTGACTAGATATGACTTGGGGCCTCTAATCATACGTCAACTTTGCCGCCATCTTGTGTCGGGGATCTAAAGGAAGCGTATCGATGTAATATAATGGTAATATGTTGGAAATTTGTCCACACAGTTATGTTATTGTAGTCCGTAAAGTTATTTTGCTCGACAAGTTCATGTCTGTCACTGTTCATGATGATGACGACCACGAAGTTAATGTTATCCTATGAAAGAAAGAGCTAGGTAACGTTAAGTTATGTTAATGTAAGTTGAAGAAAAC
>JAUMHI010000064.1:15559891-15587947 GCA_032359435.1 Enteromius unitaeniatus
AAACAAGCAAACAACAAGATACGCGTCAGAACTTGTATACTACTCTGTAAGAAAATATACATGCTCCCGCATGTAAACAGATCCTCTGCAGTTCCGTCAGGTTGGATGGTAAATGTTGGTGGACAGCTAATTTTAGGTCTTTCCAGAGATGCTCAATTGGGTTTAAGTCAGGGATCTGGCTAGGCCAGTCAAAAACAGTCATGGAGTTGTTGTGAAGCCACTCCTTCATTACTTTAACTGTGTGCTTAGGGTCATTGTGTTGTTGGAAGCTCAACCTTCGGTCCAGTCTGAGGTCCTGAGCACTCTGGAGAAGGTTTTCGTCCTGGATATCCCTGTATCATCTTTCCCTCAAATACAACCAGTTGTCCTGTCCCTGCAGCTGAAAAACACCCCCACAGCATGATGCAGCCTCCACCATGCTTCACTGTTGGGACTGTATTGGACAGGTGATGAGCAGTACCTGGTTTTCTCCACACATACTGCTAAGAATTAAGGTCAAAAAGCTCTATCTTGGTCTCATAAGACCAGATAATCCTATTTCTCACCATCTTGGAGTCCTTCAGGTGTTTTTAGCAAACTCCATGCGGGCTTTCATGTGTAGAGTGCAGCAAAATGTTTTTTGTAACCTCTGTCAGATCTGTTCCTTGCCACAATTCTGTCTCTGAGCTCTTCAGGCAATTCCTTTGACCTCATGACATGGCATGCTCTGACATGCATTGTGAGCTGTAAGGTCTTATATAGACAGTTATATATCCGATCAGTATAATCAAACACAGCTGGACTCAAATGAAGGTGTAAAACCATCTCAAGGATGATCAGAAGAAATGGACAGCACCTGAGTTAAATATATAATTGTCACAGCACTTAGGACTTACTTAGGACCATGTGATATTTCAGTTTTTCTTTTTTAATAAAAAAACAATTCTGTGTCTTTCTGTCAATATGGGGTGTTGTGTGT
This sequence comes from Enteromius unitaeniatus, assembly GCA_032359435.1. Lineage (NCBI taxonomy): Eukaryota > Metazoa > Chordata > Actinopteri > Cypriniformes > Cyprinidae > Enteromius > Enteromius unitaeniatus. Next base: position 15,560,850 of record JAUMHI010000064.1, read on the forward strand.
ACATTAATGAGGGGAAAAATGAACTTAAAAATGATTTTAGCAAATGGCTGCAATTTAACAAAGAGTGAAAAATTTAAGGGGGTCTGAATACTTTTCGTACCCACTGTATAATAAAAATAATAATTATGAAATTTTCTTTATGCTAAACACTTTTAGGAAAGAGAAGAGCCACGTTAAATAGCTGGTAAGTTTACTGCTCTCTACTGTATGTCCACCTCAGCACATAAATACTAGATTGTTTTTATTAGGGTGACCATACAGTACGTGCCATTTTCCCAGACGTCTCTTGGCCAGGATTTCTACAAGGATATAGGTTTTGGCTTGGTTTGCGTGTGCAGACCGATCTGTATGACATTGGTTCCTTATGTTTTCGAAACGCTCTTGAGGTAGGCCTTCATATTAAAGCATCCTGGCCAGGACGTGTCTGGGAAAAAGTCATATTGTCTACTCTTGCTAATGCTAGGTGGCTAAACATTTGACAATAGGGAAAGCAGCAGTTGTTTTGATTTTAAATATCTCACCTATTGAAAATCTACATGTTGAGGTGGAATATGCAGTTGTGTGGCCTCATGTTTAAAAGGCACAAATAGTACCCAACGTTGATGCACAACAACTGTTTGTAAGTTTGTGCTTTAGAAATGCTCTCATGTGTATTTATTTGGTTAGTGAGAAGATGATTGTATGCAATGGGAAGAAGAAAGATTCATGTTGGCAGTTTTCAAAAATGTTAATTAGTTTGCATATAGTCTGTGATGTTGGGGATAAAAAGAAATAAGGTGTTTATATAAATATTTTTTCCTGTCATGAATTCTTTTCATTACATTATTTATATATTTATTTGACAAAAATGCTAGATTTTTAAATACTATTACAGTTCAAAACAAATGTTTTCTGTTCATATATATATGCTGATTTACTGCTCAAGAAACATTTCATATAATCAATGTTTTTTTGTTTGTTTTTTACTTACTACTGTGAATTTGTTGCTTTTATGTAAAATGTAGTAACGCATTTTTACAAAATATATATTTAATATAATATAATCTATTTTATGCTTCCTTACGAAATAAAAATATGACTTTTTTAATAAAAACAACTATTAAACCAAACTTTATTATATTATATTATATTATATTTAGTGCTGTCAAACAATTAATCATGATAAGAGTTTTTTTACATGATATATTTGTGTAAACTGTTTATATTTATGATGTATATATAAATACAAACACATGTATATATATTTTTTTCTTTTAAAATATATATATAACGGTACAATGAGCTGCATGGCATGCAGGATTTTTAATAAGCACATGTGCACCCTGCCTGACTTATTTGCCCTGTCTGATGTGACATTATGTGCAGCTCTCATGCAGTAATCCCATGTGGGTGTTCGTGACTTCACACTTTATAAGAGCTGTCCCGCATACAGGTGAGAATCACGCATGCGGCTCCCTGTGCAATAACTGTGAACTCTGCAGCGCGCCGTCCTTGACGCATCCCGTCTCAATGGCGTGAGTCCAGGAATGAAGCGTGCAAAGAGATTGGCTTCCCTAATCCCCTATGCAACCAGACATGGGCTCAGAAAATATTTACACACCCTCGGGGTCTGAGAAGCAAAATGTAACCTTTACCTCAGTTTCTGCCAAAAACGCAAAGTGACGTGCTTGTCTACGGTGTCACAGGAGAGTGTAAAGTCTGAAGATGTTTCTCTAGGCATCTGGGCTTCCTTCCAAAACCACACTGCCACCCACTTCCAGGCAGCGCTGTTTACGTCACCGTGATATGGAAACGGAGGGCACATTATTCACATGTATGTGCTGTTGGTCATCCATATTGACGTGGATCTGGTTTTTGGGTGCTTTGTTCTGTCGGTAGATCTTCTGACTGGCGCGTGTTCAGCATACCAGGCTTGTTTTTATAGATACCATTGCCTCTACATGTCTTTTCACAGACTTGAAGTCTTGGAGAAACATTATGCAAGATCTCGCTGACCTCCTATTTTGCTTTCACATTACCTTAAATATTTACAAACAGTGCAATTTCATAATTTACAGTACTATCTGTTGAGTTGTCTGAATGTCAGTTTTAAAGAAGCTTTGTATAATTACGGAAATGTAGGGGCCTGTGCATCACACACAGATTCTGATTGTTAAAAGTCAAAGTATTTTTTTTTTAATCGTGCATTTAGGGTTTTAACATGCACAAGCAGGTGGCAGGTGTTCAACAAAGAATTCACCCAGAAATTAAATTGGCTGAAGAATTATTCACCCTCAGGATGAGTTCTTCATGGGAACAGATTTGGAGAAATGTAGCATTACATCACTAGAGGATCCAATGCAGGGAATGGGTGCCATCAGAATGAGTCAAAATAGCAAATAAAAACATCACAATAATCCACAAAACTCCAGTCCATCAGTTAACATCTAACTTAACAAAAAGCTGCAAGTTTGTAAGAAACAAATCCATCAAGACATTTTCAAACCACTATTTCTGACCAAAACACCCATAACATCTTAATAATGGAATTGTTTATTATAAACGTACAGTTTTTTACACCACAAGAGATATTTTATGGACTGGACATGTTGTGAAATAATGTGATATTTTTATCAGTTACTTAAATTCTGACGGCACACATTCACTGCAGAGGATCCGTTGGTGAACAAGTGATGCAATGCAAAAGTTTCTTATGTAGAAACAAACTCCTCTACATCTTGAATGACCAGAGAGTGAATACATTTCATCTAATTTCCAGCATATGTTCATATTTCATTCATTTCCGAACTGTTCCTTCGATAAAATAATTTTGGAGAAATCTTAAAATGCTATGATGATGATCTCCTCCTTTTCGAAAACAATTAAAACAGAAATGGCAGAAATCACAAGAATGTACTGTAGGTCACAGTATGCATGCAGATGTCAGACATGCAGCAATCTCTAGCTGTCATGAGTAGACTGTAAATGAGCTGTGGTTTGTCTGGGATCAGTCGAGTAGACAGCTGATCCATTTGAACTTGTATCAGCCTGTTTGGAAATATATTTAACATGCACAGAACATCGTGATCACATTCTGTTCTTTCTCCTATTACAGGAAAAATCTGTCCTCAGAGCAACATAACATCCCAAAACTGTACCCCAGATGAAGCCACAAGTTTAAAAGATGGAGTGAATTGCTTTCCTGGGCACATGTGGATCACACAAACAGCCAAGAACAGAGCGGCAAACATGGGCGTCAGGCAGGGGCATTGTTATTCTGTTGAAGGAGAACACGGTGTTAGTTTGGTCCAACCCTTTGGTATTCCCACATTTAGGCATAAATTCTGCATGGCCACTAATTTGAAGGGTAATTTCCTGCTATTTATCATGCTGTGCTCCAGCAAATTTGGAACAGTTTCATGACTTCGGTGCTACAGGCTTGACACTACCACATATTTAATATATTATGTTAGGGTTACTGTAATCCTAAACCAGACAAATTTATTTCAAGAGTTCACGCTTTCCTTGTAATAAATAATAAAGCAAATTTGGCATGCTGTCATGGGGAGCGACCCGGGAGAATGGCGAACTCCGAACCCTAATGGATAGAACCCTAGCGTGGGCGAGAGTTCGGCGTTAGGCTCGTTCACCATCTGCCCTGGAAAGGCATTCTTTCCTTGTAATAAATAATAAAGCAAATTTGGGCGCCCAAAAAATGCAATGAGAGAGGATGCTGGACGAAGGAGAATAGTAGGGGGGTAGGAGGGAAGCCTACGCGGAGGTAGAAGGAAAAGCTTTTAGTGGCAAAAAGGGGAAAAAATAGGAAGCCTACACGGAGGTTAGGAGTGAAACCTTCGTGGAGGTATAGGCACCTCAGCGGAGGAGGGTGGGAATAAGGAAAGAAATTATATTACCTGGTTCAGAGCTTTGCGTAGGGCTGGTGAGAGCAAAGCAAAACTGTCAGCTCAACCATTCCTTAATGTTGTTTTTTTTTTCAAATTTGTTTGCTAACATGTGAAAAGAAAGGTGGACAATGAACATATACAGAGGTGGACTGGAATTGTCCAAAATCACACAAACAAGCCCTGCCCCACCCCTACAGGCACTGGCTCTCCATTGACCCTAATACCTGGCTTCTGTGCTGGCACGCGCCCAAACGCCTGAAGACAGAACTATTTCTTGTGTGTCTGTATTTGTAATGATTAATCTATAGTTGTGATGAGGGCAAGGCTGTGTACTTGGAGAGGCAGGTCTGGGCAATAATGCGGTTGCGTTTACACCAGGCTCACTACAGAAGCCCCATAAGCAGGTTAACATTTTGATGAGACAGAGTGTGGCCAGAGTTTATGAGGGAACTGAGAAAACACACTGTTTACAGATGTAGTACTGAAGACTTGACCCTTTTTCCATTCAGATCATAATAACAGAAAACTATTATGTTGACTTTTCTAAATATTTGCTACAATTTTCATAACATTTCCTTTTGGCCCACTAGAATATCAAATCAATGCATGCTTCTAGGAAAACAGGAAAAACTATTGGGTTTACCATGATTTTGGAAATTTTACAATTTTCCTCACCCTCAGGCCATCCAAGATGTAAATCAGTTTGTTTATTCATCATAACAGATTTAGGGAAATTTAGCATTACATAATTTGCTTATCAATGGATCCTCTGCAGTGAATGGGTCCAGACAGCTGATAAAAGTGATGTTGATAAACAAGTTTTAGGAGGAGCATTGACACATGATTAGTCGCAGCTGGAACTAATTTCCTAATTCAAGCCAATTACTTCTCGTCCAATCAAATCCATAAGCCTTCCCCTAAATAAGACCATTTTCCACCCTTCCTCATCTCGTTAGGCATCCCTCCTCCTCCCCTTCTCCGCTTTTTCGCGTCTTCCAAGAAGGGGGACGAGCGGAGTTCGAGCCGGACGCTGTGCTCACCCCTAGCTACGGTTCAATTCACTAAGGCTCGGTGTTCGCCGACCTTCCGGCTCGCTCCCTGGACAGCACGCCAAACACGCTTTAATTGTTATCATAAGGAAACACGAACTCGTGAAAGATCACAATAATCCACAAGCAATCCACACAACTGCAGTCCTTTAATGTCTTATGGAGCAAACCATCTACCTAAAATACTCCATAATCCATAATAATGCTTCTTCAAGTGCAAATGTCCATTTCCATTTGTTCTTTCAGATCAAAATCCACCAAAATATTTGTTTGGAATTTTTTTAAACTATTTTCACTTGTAAAATGTGCTTGATCAAAGGCAGTTGTGGCCTAATGGATAGGGAGTTGTACTTGTAACCCAAAGGTTGCAGGTTTGAGTCCCAGGTCTGGCAGAAAACATCCTGATTTTCCCAGAATATGCATTTAATATTATGATTTTAAAACAGTTAGTTTGAATCAATTAACTAAAGACCTTAAGGTCTTTAAACCCCTCCCTTCCGTAAGCCAACTCTGCTCTGATTGTTCAGTTGGCCTGAGTCTAAGTCTGTTTTGATTGGTCACCACAAATAGATTTTTCACAAGGCTTTGACTTCTTCAAATAAAATGAGAATTGCACTTTCAAAATCAAAAAATGATGGATTGATACCTTTCAAACATGTATTCAATAGACTGGAGATTATTAGGATGTTTTAATCAGCTTTCATTCCGATGGCACCCATTCACTGTAGAGCTCAAAAAAGGTCCGTCTTTAAATGTTTATAAGTTACAGTTAAAAATAAATGTTTGCATTCTATATAACTGATGTGATTTGTGTTGCATGATGACATAATTAAGTAGCAACTTCGCACTGTTTTAAAAACCACTTCAATTTCACAACACAATTAGTTTAACGGGTCAGACTATAACTCAACATGCCAGGCTGTATTGATGATGGCCATGCTATCTGACACATCTTGTGTTGTGTTTTAGGAATTATGAGTGTTCACACGGTTGAACAGACATAACAGACTCTGAGTAAACTGTGGAGTGTTTCTCAAATGAGTTTTCCATTACACTGGAAACTACCGGCACTCGCCCGGGCTTTTGTGTGGTTTCTCGGCCTGTCAAAAGAAACACTTTTCATCTGACACATCCTTATAGTTAATGGCATTCCAGAGTCAGTTAAAGGTGTGCTGGGATGACTGTTATGGGCTTGTTTGTATCACTTTCCATCAGTTCTCCACCTTTTATTTGAAGTCAGGCTATGTTTGTTTTATTACCTGCATCTTTGGCATTCCAGTCACTATTCTGTTGTTATCATTACAGTAACGGTGCGTTCTTCATTCAGCAAGGCTCTTATCTGCATCGCTGCAGAGGTCGGTTAGTGGTTCCTGTTATTGCGGTTTCATGTCACGGAGGCCGATCCATGCACCCAGCTTGGCTGTGCAGCGATCCACCAGCTTTTTCACCATTGAACAATTCAGATTGTGTACAGCGCCGCAGCGAAGAATTCCGATTGTTTGTTATTACAATGCCAGCCAATGGTAGGCCCAGCGCGCGCTGTTTTGACGTTCGAGAACAATCAGCTTTTCCAATAAAAGGAGACCCTGTCCTCCCTGCACACTGCGCTGGTCTTCCCGAATTGCTGGAAAGCTTGAACCGGGTCCAATGTGTTTTTCCTGTAGCTGGAGATTTTTGTATTGTGTTGAGAAGCAAGACAATATGGCCCAGATGCTGTTGATATTAATAGTCATGGGTTTGATTAGAAACTAATCTGTGTGGTTTATGTGACATAACAAGTACATTTTTTTTTAAATGGGTAGTTTCCGATGCTGTTGTGTTCGAGGAATTTTGTTTTTAACATAGAAATTCACAACAATGCACATGACATTTTGGGGAAAGGATTTGGGCGAATTGAACAAAACATGTCCCAGTTATGGTTAATGCCAAAATAAATACATTAAGATGATAATTAAGCATTTTTATATTCCCATTCTGTTATAATGGAGTGAATGAATTAACAAAATAAACTAAAATTGCATTAAAATGCTATTATGTTAATGCCAGTTAATTAATGCCAGTATTACAGTTTTTTCATGAAAAATAGACAATTTTGGTAACATAAAGACAATAATTAAGCAGCTATGTAACAAAATCTTGCAAATTATTAAAAGCATCCTTCTTCGGTAAAATTAATATGGTAAGTGGCTAAGAAACTAGCACCCTCTACTGGTTGGAGATAGCGTTAATATCATAAACGCAAAGCAATCTGTACATTATTTACTTATTTAAAATTCTAATAGTCTAATATGATCCAGTGCCAGTTGCCCATTTCTGTTATATATAATGTAGTCTTTTATATGGATCATAGCAATGATTGATGGGTTATTTAAAGAGGCACAAGAACAAAACAGGAAGTTGCCCCCTTGTTTTAGACAGAGGGTCACAAGTGTTGAGATTTTTTCTTTTGTGATTGCATGTTTTCCTGTGACTGCTCTCAGGTCAGGCCGCGCTCACAGTATTTGGCATTCCTTCATCAGTCAAGACATGATGAACACTTTTCCGCTGATGGTGTTTCTGTCAGAGAGCTGAGCAGACTAAATAAGGGTCCCTCGGTCGAGCCTGCAGCCTTTGCTAATGTCACCCACATTATTACTGGGTCAGGTTTCAGGTCAGCACTGTAAAGGTTTCTTTCCCTCATTTCAGATGAAGTTAATCTGAACAAATGGTTATCAGCGTGGTTCTGGATCAGGACGTTTGCTTGTTGACTTAAAAACGAAGTGCATTCTTGAGACAAGGATGCATCTTATCGTCTGCGACACGCACAAACTAGTGATATGCTCACATTTGTTGAAACTTGTGAAATGTTTTCCTTTAGTTGGTATGGAAAACTTTATCACTTTACTCAGTTTGGGCTTCCTGGTCTCATTCTTGCAAAATTGATTTGAAAAATGTTTTGCTTTTTTATTATTTCTTTATTGTTTTACATTGTATATTATATATTTTCATCAATTTAATTTAATTATTTTATTTTATTTTTAAACATTTCAGTGGTTGATTACAGCGACATTTTTAGTTTCTTGTTCCCATGTTCAGAAAGCTGATTTACGTATGAATTTAGTGGAGCACTGATTTTTAACTATTTGTTTTATATAAGCATACTTCAGTTCACTTTTTGTTCAATAAACAAACAAAACAGAACTAGTTTCAGTAACTTCTTCTCAAATGACCTATTCAGTTGAACACAGCCCCTATAATTAAACATCGGCCAGTGACATTTAACCAGACCTTTCTTATTTCTGGCTCCTTATCAAGTCTTATTGTTGCAGGAGATGCACGGCCTGATATTAATGCATTTTAATGTTTCCTATCATTGTGTGAGAGACTCCATTTGTTGCAATAGTTTCAAGGACACCAGAAGCAAATGTGGCTCATTTGAGTTTGTCATTAATGAGTGATTGTGAATTCATTGTGAACTCATTTGTCTTCAGCATGTATTGTGGGTTTTGTGACATATGACTCAAGAATCACCCCCCCCTAACAAATTATTTAATGGTTAATTTACCCAAAATTGCCTTTTTTGTCATAATTTAATAAATCATATGATTGGGGGTGTTGGGGAACTGTGATTGAAAAAAAAGAAATCTGTGATTAAACAAGTATTAAAAAAATCCTAGATTTCAATTTATTTTATTCTATTTCATTTTATTTTTGTTAAATAAAAAAAGCAACTAATGATTACTGTTTGCAACTGTACAAAATAAAGCGAAAATAAAAAGTTTTGTGCTTGTGCTGCCTTAAGATATTTATTTGTTTGTTTGCTTGTTTGTTTGTTTATGATTTTTTTACAAGTAAAATTACACTCTTAAGTGATAGCTTGGATATTTGAGTTGACAAAACTAAACTGAACATTCATTATAAGTTAGTTTTTTACTGTTTTTACAATCTGGCCAAAATTAACGAGGGAGTTAATGAATGAATGAATGAAAAAAAATGAAAAATATTATTTTATTTACAGTATAACTGTAAAATTACACTAGCAGTATTTCCCAAGTAAATATTTTATTTAAAGGAACTGTATGTAAGAAATGGCCAAAACTGGTACTGCAATCACTTTCAAAATACTGTTGAGCAGTGTCTCCCCTCCCCCTCCCCCTCGACTAGAGGTTGCCATATAAGCTGCAGGATTCCAATTATGAATCTTACCTGTCCAGCAGAAAATTTGCAACATTGGCGTCTGTTTTCAAGTTTTTCTCCGCTTCCATCTCCATCGTTCAAAAGGCTTCTCCAACGCAAACCCTTTGAGGGCTGCAACTGCGCTTTTTAAACGAGAATATCCAGGCTGTACTACTGCTGACAGCGATATGAGTACTTGAAATTAACATGTTTTCTTAATGCCTGTTGAACATAACAGAGATATTTTATGATTATTACAGTACGTTTCTTACATACGTTTCCTTTAAATATCTTCAGACATGAAACCATCCACACAGTTTTTATTTTATTTATCAGGGAGGTCTTAAAGCTTGTTTATATGCACTTCTTTTATATTTGGAAAGATGATTGGAGTAAGTTGTGTTTTCAAATGCGGCTTAAACAGCATCCTTCTTCGTCATCTGCTTTTGTTATATTAAAAGAAGCATGAACTTTCTGTGTGCTGCAGAAGAAATAAAGGCAAACAGGTCTAACACGACATGAGAGCGAGTGAATGACGACATAACTTTCATTTTTGCTTGGAAGATATCTTAAATGAACATCTTTGAGTTCATTTTGGCAGGTTATCTAAACAACAGGCCTGAGGCTAAATCTCAGTGTCTCTCTAATCCACGGACTGATGTCAGTTTGTTTATGTGTAGATGTTGTCACTCATGTTCAATAGATTTGACCTCTGACCTCTGAGAAGTACTTCCAGGTGGTGGCTCTCCAGCGTGGCTTTTCCTGTCAGGGCATTGAGACCCCCTGCGGTCAGCCAACACATCTCAATCTATAAATATCACATTACTCTTCTCGCCCAAATATCCTCTGTGATCCTTCATACATCCCAGATTCCTCAAAGAAGTATACACAAACACCAGACATGTGTGCTTTGAGTGATGGACGCTATCTGTTACTCCAGAACAGAACAAGATGTGTAATGAGAGGATCTACTCATGCCTTGTTTTGTTTTAAAAATACAAAGCAAATTTGAGTGTCTGTAATGTAGTAATTTTATATTTTATTTTAAAATACATTATAAGATAAATAACATATTGCATAATTAATTTGTTTTAAATCAGCATGGATTTAAGTACAACAAATAATAGCACAGAGTGAGTTTTTAAGAGTAAGATTCTTTTTTTGCAGGAATATAGTGTTGAGAAATATAGAAATGTGACTGTCTTAAATTATTCATTTTTTAAATGTTAAAACATTATGCTTTTGTTTGATTTATCGGAGAGACCCTAATACACTTGGTTCTTAGACTTTCTGAAAAGAAAAATGTATATAATTAAATCAGCATTATTTAACTGAGTACTACAAATACTAGCACCTGGCATACAATTTTCACAAACATTTATTTATTTATTTACCATGCAAAATAATGCAAAATTGACAATGTCATAATGCATCAGAATTCTGGACAAAGGTTTTGCTTTGCTTTGCTTTCCTTTTGCTTTACTTTGTGAATTCATTGACTCTTTGTAGTTTGCTGCATTACCTTGCACCAATATTTTCCCAACTACAATCCCTTTACTCTACAACCCACAAAACGGTATTAGATATTTGCACACTGCGCTGCAGCTGTATGATATCAGAAGCTTCACATGTGTTTTAGGAATGTGCTGTGATTCTCCACCTCAGCGCCCCTGGAATGTTCCTGTGTGAACTGTGAGGTCACTGTGCATGAATGGAATGTTTCTCGCCTGAAAATTCTTTGCAGGTGCCCCTCGGCACCCAAACTGTACTTGTAACGCTCCCTGCGGGCTCTGCACTGTCTCATTTTCCACACAGTTTGAAATTAGTTGCGTTTGAGGCATTCTTCTCTTTGTACACACACAGGCCATTTTTTCCCCCCCAAAATTATTTATATTCCATGCTTAACTTGGTCACACTTACAATTCTCGCTGTTATTAAACATTATTAACTTACACATTACACAATAAACTCCTAATTTGCTGTTTGGTATTAAGTTTAGATATGGGTAGGATTAGGAATGCAGAACATGGTCATGCTGAATATGTTCTATGGGATAAACAGCAGATTACCTAGTTAATAATAAGAATTGGCCCCTATAGTGTTTCCCTTAACTTTTGAGTTTTATTGTAATTATTATTATCTTTAGATTCATATTACTGTAATGCAGTATGTTTATTACTATAAAATTGTATTTTTATTTCTGAGAGTGTCAACATCTTCTTGAAAGAAGAGGGGTATTTGCTGAAACTAGGAGCACTGAGGAACCTTTCTATTTAAGATGTTGTGTCAATCATCACCTCTCATTACTCATGCTGAGACTGTCTCATCTTAATCCATCTTTGCTCTATATATTCCAAACTCAGAACGTTGCATTCCTAATTTAAGAAGAGTAATTCATCATTCTGTCTTAATGTCACACAGCACACTTAGCAGAGTAAAAATGTTTAAAATATATTGCCATTGACGTCAATCACCAAAAGCTTTTTCATGCACTTAAACTATAGACGTGTGAAATACCTGTGAGGTCGTGATTATTAATTACTGACAGCATTGGTTCTGTTTTTAGTTCTCCCAGCCGCAGTCCTGGCACTCCTGAAAGGCTGTTTTAAACAGTAATAAAATGCAGACTTATAAAGGTGGATGTGATATTAAAAAGTAGGACAAATGCAGCTTCAGGAACCATATTCCATTAAACCAGCTTTTAAGGTTTAGGAATAAGACTTGAAAATGAGTTTAAATTAGTTTATAGGTAGTTAATAATTAGGATTAGGGAAGTTAATATTTATTTGAGTACAATGTGTTCCAAAACTCATAAAAGTGTTGATCCAGTAACACTCTACAAACTCTGAAACTGCATTGTATGTGCACTACTGTTCAAAAGTTCGGGGTCTGTAAACTGTAATGGTTTAATTTGTAATGTAAAAACAGATTAGAATAATTTAGTATGGTTTCTAAAAAATCATGTGAGACTGAAGACTGGAGTAATGATGCTAAAAATACAGCTTAGAGTCAGAGAAATAAATTACTTTTTAAAAACAGTTATTTCAAATTGTAATAACATTACAGTTTTAACTTCATAGCCCCAACCCCAAAAGTTGAATTCGGATAAATGTCTCTTTCCACACACTTTTCAACATGTAAAAGTTAATTTTAGTTTGTGCTTATATTTTACATATCAGTTATATCCACAGAAAGTTGGTACAGTGAGAAGTTTTCTGTGCAAACCCATGTGTCTCATCCCTGCGGTGCTTTATGAGAGGTTAGTGGGGGTCGGTCAAGCAGAGTGACATTAGCTTAGAGTCCGGAGGTCCCAGACGCCTGGCGTGTCGCTCTCTCATCCTCCCATCAGTCTGCGGATTAGCAGACTAAAGAGCCGCCTGTCGGTGTGTGTGCGTGTTTGTGTGTGTGAGCAGTTAAGCGTGTTTGGGGTTCCTCCCTGATATGTGTTAGCGTGCTCTGAGTGTGTCACGGCAGCCTACTTAGCGTGAGATGAAGCTTGAGGCCCCCGCTCAGAACCAGAGCTGTTCCATACCAGCAAAAAGAGCAGTTTATTAGCATTTACAGCACATGAGTCCTTTGGGGTTTGAAGAGTGACATAACAGACTGTGTCTTAATACTCTCTCGTGAGAGCCTTGTACTAATATGACATCTGATACACACTAAACACTTGCCTCTTTTTTCTTTTTATGAAAATACATGGATTCGAACAATTACACTACAATTCAAAACTTAATAGTCTCTTTTTCGCCAAAGCTGCATATATTAGTAATATTGTGAAATACTACAGCAATTTAAAATAACAGTTTTCTGTTTTACTTGGTGTTAAAATGTATTCCTGTGAATGCAAAGCTGAAATTTTTACAGTTTTCATCACTCCAGTTATTAGTGTCACATGATTTGGAATTATTAAGTAAAACTGGTTGTGATCAGTGTTTTATATTGACAATTTAAAGTAATAGTTCATTAAAAAAAACGAAAAAAATTATTCACTCTTAGCTCAGGGCATCGTAGAAAGATAGATTTTGTTGTTGTTGTGTTTTTTTTCCCCTCAGAACAGATTTGGAGAAATTTATTACTTTTCATTACTTGCTCATCAATGGACCCATTGCAGTGAATGGGTGCCGTCAGAATCAGAGTCCAAACAGCTGATAAAAAACTACAATAACCCACAAACAATCCTCACTACTTCAGACTATCAATTAACATATTATGAAATGAAAAGCTGCATGTTTGCAAGAATCAAATTCATCATTAAAGTATTTTAAATTTAAACATCTGTTCAACTAGAGAATGCAATGTTATTGATAGAACATTATTGTTTGAATATTTCTTCAAATCTGTTTTAAAGTCAGAAACCAACTTGGATGGACTGGGGTCAAAAAATATTCAGTCAATTTTTAGTTTTGGCTGAATTATTTCCTTAAACGGAAAATAACTATTAAATATTACTCCACCCTTAATATGAGGAAAACGATTTTGTATTTACCCAAGCATGCATGGATTCCCTGGAAGCAAGCTCTAGGTGTCTGGTTGTTTTTGCGTAGGTGTTATCCTAAGTTAAGGAAAAAACACACATTGCAGATAGTCCAGCATCGTTACAGACAGAGATAAACCAGCATAGCATTCAGTTGGAAAATGCAGATAAGGTTGTTTTCAACCACGAGGACATCCACTTTTATCATCCAGCCTACGAGCATCATAGATTGCAATGTTATATAGAGCTTTTCTTCAAGAATAAACAATCGCTATACATGGTGCTAAAGAATGTATGAAGGTTTAGTAGTAAACACTTCTGAATAAGATCACAATCTAGGCCGTTTACAGTAAGCACTCCACTGATAATACGCATGATTCATCAGGTATGCAATTATTGCAGTCGGCAGCGAAAGTTTTCTATGGTATCTACAAACAGAGGGTGTCAACACAGTGGTTGGCAACGCATGCCCACAGATGCTGTTCTGTGAAACAGCAGGTGAATTCAATAAAGCCACACCTTTGTGAAAAGAAAGAAACTGAATATGCGAGACTCATATATTCATTGTACAGTAGATACACGCCTGAAAATATTTGCTCTCCGGAGGAGGCTAAGAATACCTCAGTGCTTATAAAAGCTGAATTAATGTCTGTGAGGAAACTTGGTGCCGAAATTGAAACTGCAAAAGCCTTCAGTAGCAAAACAAGTGAGTCAGTGTTTTGGAAATGTTGAATGCGAGCCACCATGTTATGACTATCTATTTCAATCAATTAATTAAAACATAAATAGTTTTTATCTCATGCCACACAGAGTTCACATAGTTTCAGTGTTCAAATTTGAATAAAACAAATATAGGGTTTTATAATACAGAAAAAAACAATTATCTAAAAACTTTGTGAACATAGTAAACTCCTGTAAAATTTGTTTCTTCTTTGGAATAACTGTGCTTCTTCTTAATTTTTTCTTACCATTTACGTTTATTAAGGTTGTATATTATGCAGAATAAATTAAATATTTTAATTAGAAAATGTCTAGTGTGCCCCTAGGACAGGTGTCCAGGCATGTCGTGGTCAACACAGATGCCTCCTCCACGGGCTGGGGTCCATCCGTGGCCTGCGGCATGTCCCATTCAAGCCATATGCATCAGTGGATTTAAAATACCTCACGCTGAAAAGGAGTCACGCGCTCCTGACTGTTTTGGCCTCCATCAAGAGCGTAGGGGACCTACATGCCTTCTCTGTCGATGAAGAGTTTATGTAAAGGGAATGCTGTCTCCAAACAGAGGTTGGCCCATTGGGTGGTGGAAGCCATCTCCCTGGCTTACTTGTACCAGGGAGAGCTGTGGCCCTTGGGACTGAGAGCCCACTCAACAAGGAGTGTTGCTTCGTCTCATGTGTTGGCTCACGGTGCCTCACTAGCAGATATCTGTAGGGCTGCAGGCTGGGCGACACAAATACCTACGCAAGGTTTTACGACCTCCGCGTAGAGGCTGTGTCCTCCCGTGTCTTCACTAAAGACAGCAGGTGAACGGGAGGCTGGCTGGTCTTGGCCTGCTGCGCCATTCCCATGGGATCTGTGCGCTTTTTCCCAGTGCTCCCTTTGGATAGGCGAACCTGAGTCCTCCTTCACCTGCAGTCAGAACTAGAGCGGAGTAGCTCCGGACTGTGCTTCTACTGGGTCTCCTTCACCCAGTAGGTGTGGCTACAAATCTCAATATTCCACAGTCAGCCAGAAGGCTGTGTTTCCCTTCAGTTATATCAGAAATCTTATCGATATATTGAATTCCCTGAATTCCACATGCAGGAATTATATGTTTAAGTCATGTGTTCCACTTCCCCAACCACCTGCTTCAGTACAACTGGCAGCCCTGTCTGGCCCCCGTTTTTGTAACGTCGAAGTGATTAGACTGAAAGGGTAACGTCTAGGTTACAAACGTAACCCACGTTCCCTGAAGGAGGGAACGGAGACGTTACATGTGGGAACTAGCCAGAGAGACCAATTGCCTTTGAGCTTCAAATTAAAGGCCAATAAATATTGGTGTGCACTTGATTGCATTCAGGTGCACCTCATCACTACGTGAGTATAAGAGGGCATGAATGCAGTGCACTTGCAGGTTTTTGCTGAGGAGCGGAGCCGGCGTCAGCACGACCTCAGAGTCCAGGCATGAAAGTGTAACGTATCTGTTCCCTCCTTCAGGGAACGTGGGTTACATTTGTAACCTAGACGTTACCCTTTCAGTCGAATCACTTCGACGTTACATATGGGAACACACATGGAACAGGCCACGACCCTTGAGGCCGCATTACGTGGAGACCCCCCACCGACAGGCGAGCTACTTTTCAAGTTTGTCAGCAGAGGAGTCTGCACGTAACTGTCCCAACACCCTCCTTGGTAAAGGAGGCCCAAGTAGGAGCATAGTCCGGAGCTACTCCGCTCTAGTTCTGACTTCGGGGCAAGGAGGACTCTGGTTCGCCTATCCAAAGGGAGCACTGAGAAAAAGCGTACGGATCCCATGGGAATGGTGCAGAAGGCCAACACCAGCCGGCCTCCCGTTCACTTGCTGTCTTCAGTGAAGACACGGGAGGACACAGCCTCTACAAGTAAGCCAGGGAGATGGCTTCCACCACCCAATGGGCCAACCTCTGTTTTGTGACAGCATTCCCTTTCCATAAAAAATCTAGGCACTCTTCGTCGACAGAGAAGGCTTGTAGGTCCCCTACCCTCTTGTATGGAGGGTGTGACTCCTTTTCAGCGTGAGATATTTTAAATCCACTGATGCATGTGGCTTGAATGCGACCTGCCACAGGCCACGGAGGTACCCCAGCCCATGGAGGAGGCATCTATGTTGACCACGACATGCCTGGACACCTGTCCTAGGGGCACTCCCGCCCGTAAGAAGGCAGGGTCGGGCCACGGGCTGAATAGGCGGCGACACTGTGGGGAAATGCCAATCCGGAGTGTGCCACAGTGCTATGCCCATCTCAGGACTCGCTCGTGCAACACTGAAGCGGTCTCATATGAAGCAAGCCCAGCGGCGTGACCGCAGCTGCAGCTGCCATATGCCCCAGGAGCCTCTGAAAAGTTTTGAGAGGAACCACTGTTTTGTGCCTGAATGTGTCTAGGCATTTCAGCATGGCCTGTGCTTGCTTGTTGGTGAGGCGGGCAGTCATTTTGACCGAGTGCAGTTCCATTCTGAGAAAAGAGATCCTCTGCTCTCGGGAGAGTTTGACCTCTTGGTTGACCTGAAGACCCAAATGGCTGAGGTGCCGTAGCACCAGGTCCCTGTGCATGCTCAACAGATCCCTTGAGTGAGTTATTATCAGCCAGTCATCGACCTTCGTAAAGACGTGGGGAGAGAGGGACAGGCCAAAGGGAAAGAGCTTGTACTGATATGCTCGACCCTCGAATGCAAACCAAAGAAGGGGGTCTGTGTCGAGGCAAGATCGAGACATGAAAGTACGCAATCTTCAGGCCGATGGCTGTGAACCAATCCTGGCTCTGGATGCATGTTAGTATGCGCTTCAGAGTGAGCATTTTGAACGGCAGCCTGAGGATGGGTTTCAGCCCACCACTCTTTTTGGGCACAATAAACTAAGAACTGTAAAACGCTGACCTCAGATGATGACCAGAGATGTCGCTCCTGGACCATAGCTGTGGACATCACCTGACCAAGGGCACACGCGGAGTTCCTGCATCGACCTTGGTCAGGACCGTTCTCCTGCAACAGGACAAGAGTCATGACTGGGAAAGGGAAGACCTTTCGCGTCAACTCTGTGCACTCAATAGGTCTTTGCTCGCTGCAATGCAAAAAGCTGATACAGCCGACCTTGAGAAAGGCCACCAGCCCGCAGGATCCACTGACAGCCGCCCAGTCAACGCTGTCAGACGGAGAGCATGGAACTCACAGGAACTCTTTTCAGTAGATCTCAACCACTCCAACTTCAAAACGAAAGTCAAGGGGATTTCCAGCTCAGGAACGGCAAAGGCTCCGAAGCAAAAAGCTGCAAGTGCACTACATTCGTGCCCTCTTTTTCTCATGTAGTGATGAGGTGCACCTGAATGCAATCAAGTCCACACCAATATTCACTAGCCTTTTATTTGAAGCTCAAAGGCAATTAGTCTCTGGTAAGTTCACATATGTAATGTCAAAGTGATTCGGCTGAAAGGGTAACGATTATTTTACATTGTAATAATATTAAAATAATATTTGATACCAACTTTTGTTGTCTTGTCATTCCAATTCTAATTCAACTTCACATGCATTATTTGCATATCATTTCAGCAAAGAAGTTGCACAAAAGCTTTGTTTTCACAATCATTTCTAACGGAAACATGCTGCTAATGCTTAATGAAAGGAAAAGAAAGAGAGGCGAGAAGTAGGAAGTGAAGAACACGGGGCAGGTGAAGTGGAACGGCAGGTATAGAGCTAAAGGCCTTTGAAGCACAGCTGTAACTCAATCCTGAGGTTTTGACTGGAGTATAATGGCCATATATAGTCCATTCAGCACATGGAGTGAGTTCAGGCCCATCAGCGGATCTTCTTTAAACCACGGCGCCTCCTGAGAGTAACTTATCACCTTTAGCCTCTCACTGAAAGGACCCTCTCTCTTTCTGCACCCTTTGTCTTTGTTGTCTAGTCTTTCTTTTCCTCTCAGAGTAACATACATTTTTCTGGTTCATTGCTCTTCAGGGAAGCCGGGGTGAAAACTGCAAAGACATGGTCAAGGGAAGATGGAAGGCTTTGTTCAGTCAGGTTATTTTTCTTTTTTCTTTTGGCTCATCACCCTGCCGACCTTTGGCCTCATCATAAACTCAATCAAAGCTGGTGAAGGATTTTTCACCGGCTTCTGTTGAACTTCAAATCCCACCCGATGACAGTAATTATGTTGAAATATATTACTGAAGATGGTGAATGTGACTTTGATGGGTGTAGCGGTGATTAGCAGAGTAGCAATGTGCTGACAGACTGTCTCTTGGAAAAACAGCGTCTCTGAATTCAGTCCCTTTAAAGCTAAGCTGCTAAAAATATTGGCCAGCACTCTATTTTAAGGATCAGTTCTCAGTATTAACTAGGTGCTTATTAACATGCATATTACTAGCATATTAGCATTTTATGAATACTTATAAACCACTCACATCACTATTATTCTGCATAACCATATTCAGTCCCTTAACCATGCAACATACCAGCACAGTCTCACCAACCTGTTCTCACGGCAATTCATACATATTTTACGAGGTGGCTAATTTGTACAAATTTGTATGACCTCACTCGTATGAATTCATACGATTTCTTCTAAATTGTACATATTTTACAAGTTGCCAATTCGTATAAATTCGTACAAATTATTTAAACCTAACCCCGCCCCTAAACCTACCCGTCACTGGGTTTTAGACAATTCATGAGGTCGTACCAATTAGTATGAATATGGCACCTCCAACAAATACGTATGAATTACTCGTAAGACTGTGTTGGTCTCACGGCTAATTAGTCCAAATTCGTACGACCTCACTTCTACCTGTCACAGGGTGTTAGAGAAATCGTACAAAATCGCTTGAGTGAGGTCGTATGAAGTAGTATGAATTAACACTAATTAGTAATTCGTACAAATTGGTCATGAGATGGTGTTGAACATTCCTAAAGTTAACAACTAACTATTAATAAGCAGCAGAAACTGTTAGAAAACGCTTAGTTAATAGTGAATATGTTCTCTAATCTAAAGTGTAACCAAATATTAAAACAGGTCCAGATACATTTATTAGTTCAGCAGAAACTAAATTAAAACTTAAATTAAAACTGATAAACTAACTAAAATGTACTAATTAGGACAAATAGTCAAATAATTTTTTAAGTAGTTTTATTTGTTTCTGTCACATATTTTTCTGACTAAACATTTAAAAAGATAATTAAGAATTAATTAATAATTCTTCTAAATGTCCAACATAGATTAAGCTGCTTAATTTTTAGCTTTTTTTATTATTGCATTTTTATTTAATTTTATTGTTTGTTTTGTTTTGCTTCTATTTCATCATCCTAAAACAGATAAAATAAGTGACTTTATTATTTTTAGAATTTTTATTTTATTTGGGCAATTTTATTTTATTTTCTACACTGTTTCTTTTTCATGCCAAACGCTCAGTAAAAAAATTACAAGGCTTTAACATTTTCAGCATTTTTTTCCCCACTTCAAGTGTTAACATAAATTTGTCCAAGTTTGATGACCACACCAACATTTAAATTTCACACCTAGTCTTGCAAAAATAAATAAATAAATACACAGTCATCTTTTTTTTTTTTCAATGCCTTTTTTACAGTAGTAGACTGTTTTTGATACCCATATGTACAGTAAATGACTCCTGGCTAATGATTCTAATGATGAGTTGTAAAATGAGAGTACCTCATGGCATAATTCAAAAAATAAAGTTAAGTTATTACTTACTTAAGTTATACTTATTTCAGTTAAAGATTATAAGGAATTGTTCTTCAGAATGACATGCATTAATAAATTGTGCATGAAACCAGAAATCGTTTTTCATGTTGACTTGAATCTGTGTAGTGTATTTCTGTGCTAATACCTTTGTGGAAACTGTGATACTTTAACATTTAACATTTTATATTTTCTTTTATCTTTTAATCTTAATTGGGTTTTTTTTTAATCAAATGTGATACTTGGAGCAGTGTCTGTGCGTGTGTATGTGTGTGTGTTTTATTGAAGCTTCATGTGTGAGAGCTCTGGACATGTTTGTGTACTCAGAAACTGGTATGAATAGATGAGCTGACCCTGAACTAACACCAGCAGCCACCCGCTATAGTCACCTCTAATGAGAGGGTCCTTCTGTAGCCCAGCACCCATCGCTCACCAGAACACATCCCTGCTCCTCAAAAGAGCCTCTGAAAGCTGTTTGTTTTGATTCTTGTAGAATCTCTGCTCATGACAAAAGGACACAAGAATTCTGACATGAAACATCGAGGCTAAAATAACAAACAAAGCGGCAAGATAAACTGAGAGGATGAGGGCAGCATTTCATGCATCTATCTTTTCATCTCTCATTCAATGCAATCCATCATTATCTCAATAATGTGCAAGATAGCAAAGAATAGTGAAAATTCTGTTATCATATACTTACATTCTTGTTGTTCCAAAACAATTCTTTCTGTGAAATGCAACAGGAAAATTTAAAGATTTTTCTGAGAAAAACAAAGAGCGAGGGTGAGTAAATTATGATTTTTTGGTGAACTGTCTCTTTAAATGCATAAACAGTCTATTAGAGAATGCAAGTTATCTCATTTCAAACTCAGTTATAACTTGCTGTATCCAATGCACTCTTCCTCTAAAAGGGAAATTGTGCACTGTCCTGTAGCATGCAGATGTCTGAATTTCAGCCAGTGTTTGGTATGTTTGAGCGGGAGATAAGAGTGCGATACGAGCCAGACTGCAGTCTGCTTCGGATGCAGAGGTCTGAAAACGAGAGCGACACTTTTCAGACAGGATGCAGTTGTCACTTGAGCAAACAGCAGTGGACGGCACGATAAATGTGCTCATACTGCTGTGTCCAGACAGGACCTTTCGGCCCTGTTAGTTTAGCACTGCATTCCAGTTTAATCTGTAAAGTGCTTCTGGCAGGAAAATATGTGGAACAGAGATGCGTTATAAATAAAACACCATCATTTAATTGCATTTAATTTTATTGCATTGCATTGTATTTCTTTTTATTTCATTTCATTGCATGGCATTTCTTTGTATCGCATCACATCACATGTCATTGCTTTGCATTGGTGTTATTTTGTGTGCATGCCTACCTAATTTGTCAGTACATCTTTTATTATGAGATCTATTGAAATCTGGTCGTCTACTGTACATATGCAAATTGTGAATGTGAAAACAAATAATAACAGAATTTTAATTACAGACTATATATTCATTATACAGTTATTGTTCAAAAATATATCATTTTATATCTGGTAGGGAATTTTAAATGTGCTACTGTGTATTTATTTCATTTGGCTTTAAATGGCATCATAGATTCCTGGCACTTGACAAAATGCATTAAGGTTCTTAGTTTATGGCCAGGAATTCCAGTAGTGTAAGATGCCATTAACAGTTACCCCTCCTATAAACTACTGTACTGCATTGTAGAAATTCCTTTGACGATAATTATGATGGTGATCACATTGAAATGGCCCTCAAACAATTGTGGCATAGACGCAAACAACTGTAGACGGCAGACGACAGGATGTTAGTGCAGACACTGCCAACATGCTTCCTCAAACAACACACACACACAGACACTGACTGACAAAAAGCACAGAGGAGGCAATGTCACAGACATGCCAGGCTCCACCATCACCCAATCACAATGCACACAGTCACCAGAGTATTAACACGATCACCCGTCACCTCCACCTGGATTCAATCAGCACTTCATTACAGAACCACATAAAACCACACGCCACTGTCAGTGTCCAGGCTCGTTTCAAGCTAGCGGACTCATTTTCTGGTTAGACTAATCTCTATTGACGATTACTTACCTTACTACTAACTTTGTAAGATTTCCCTGTGTTCCCCCGTTCTGTGTATCCTCTCCAGGCTCTTTAGAATCCCCTGAGTATCCCTTGTGTCTCCAAAGAGTGGCGTGTGGTGTTGTGCTTCGTCTGTGTGTTGTCTCCAGCGACCTCCATTACCTGCAATAGAAAGGACTCTCCATTAACATCATCCTGTTGTAAATAATCGTATTATTATTCTACTTACCTCCTGTGTGCAGTCCGCTTTGTTACAGGCGATGCTGGGCAGTCTTATATATATATATTTTATTTATTTATTTATTTATTTATTTAAATATATGTATATATATATAAATATGTATATTTTATTTTTTAATTTAATTTAATTTTGGCACTGTTGGCATGTTCTGCCTAAATAAGATTGAATTATTTAATTTAAATGTCGTTAATATATTATTTATACATTAAGAATATTTTATTTAATTAAGTAATTTAAAATTTTAATGAAACAGTATTTGTATCATTCATTTATTTATTTGGTGGCTATTGCCATTTTACCCTTATTAAATTATTTAACTTGGACATTAAATAATGTGGTTTATAAAGGTTTTTGTAAACAAAGTGAATTGACATTTCTATTTTATTTTATTTTAGCAGTGACACTTTACCCTTAAATAATATTAGCCTATTTAATATTATTATTTAACTAAATTATTATTGTAAAACAGCTAGCTAACAAAACTGTATAGTAGATACACACCTGAATGTTTGCAGGTGTGTTGGACATACATTATTACAAAGTAAATCTCTTGCACTGCCGTAGCTTGCCAGAAATCTAAGATTTTTTGGCACTCCAATAAATGTTTGGTTATGCAGCCTTCTTGAGGTATTTCTCATTGTTAGTCGCGTGACTGAACTTTTTTTCCCCCATATTGAATTTCTCGCAAGTTCCAACAAGGCACTCACATTTTTTTTAAACCTTTTTTGTCTTATTCAGACCTTGAATGCACAAGGTGGTCAAGGTCTGTGGGTTGAATCATTGCTGTGTGGTGACTTCTGTTTCTCCAGCCACGCAGATTTCCATGGCAGAGCATAGGCACAGCTTTGGGGATTCCCTGCTGACTGTCTGTATGAGAGACAACAACACCCACAGCAAGCACAAAAACACTCTGGGAGTCCTCTTCTCAGGCCTGATATCACAAATCTATGCATGTAATGTAAAGATAATATATAGCGGCAAGCTTCACTGCAATAATTACAGTTGATATTTGTTATATTATAACAAATTGTAGTAACAAAACAGATATTCTAAAATGTCTAGGGTCAGTTTTTTACTAGGCAATTAACCATTTTGCAATTATTTTGTACTGTCTATTCATCCTAAAAAAATCCAAATAATAAGAAAACTGTATACTATAGTAATTGACTAATGATACTGAATATTCAGCTTTACATCATAGGTATAAATTACATTTTAAATAATATTCAATAATTTGACATTGTAATATCCATTGTAGTATTCCTTTGTTTGTCCATAATTAATTTAATTTAAGCCTTTTTATATTGTGCTGTAATTTATGCATTTGATGCAATAACAGTTTGGAATGTGAGGTATTTCTCTCTGAAACTGACATAACTGACAGACAGGTGTTTTGTATGTTTTCAATCCTCTTGGCCCCTGCTTTGACCTGTTTCATGCCGTAAGACACACGTCTGCCGGAGAGACGGATTCAGGCCAGTGACATCAGTATCTGTATGAAAACATCCCAGTGTGAGTCCAGACAGCCTGCTTTCCTTCACCACACACTATCACACACACCTCACAGACACATTTGTTGTTTACATTAGCTATGTGTAACTAACGTTTAAAAAAATGAAAAAAGAAAAGAAAGTTTTAAATAAATAAATAAATATTCAAAGCTGCCCAATTGTGCAATATTTTCATAAAAATTCAAATTAAATGTTAAATTATACACATTTATTTTATTTTTTGCAGTAGAATCAGAATGAGCTTTTTTCCCAGGTATGTTACACATTTTATATTATTATTATAAATCAATCAATCAATAAATATTTAAAGCTGCCCACTTGTGCAGCACTTTCATTAAAATGCCAATTAAATGTCAAATTATACAAACTGTATTTATTAATAATATTTATTTTATTTTATTCTATTCTATTCTATTTACAATGACCTATATTTTTCTGCTTCCACCTATATATTTTATAACCATTAATCTTTTTATAACCTTGTTTATGTTTATTTCTGTTTTTTGTTTTTTTATGGTCAGACAAAACTGGATTTCTTATAGGTTTCTTCACGTCTGGCATTTTTTTAGGATTGTTTTTATGTCACTCTCTCCGTCATTGTTTGGGCAAATGACATTGTTCCAGTTTAAATATTATGGAACAGGTTGCTGTGTTTGTCTTAAAATCACGTATAACACTATTTTAGAGCCTGAGGTCATTGAAGGAGCTGATGGTTGCCATAGTGCTGAGTGATGTGTCATGTGTTCTTAGTGTTTAATTACGTCTGATTTCCAGTCAAGTGTTTAGACTTCCAAATGACCATTTCTGAGTAACACAGTTTTCTTCTAAGAATGAATGGCACCATATGTTGTGTTTACCAGATAAAGAAGTTAACAGAAAATACAAGAAAACTATCAAACATGCATTTCCAATGGGTCAAATGAATGTCCTAATTATGATCCCTAAATTCCTCAGTGTGTGAGAACTACACTAGAGGTTTAGAAGGTAGATTATAACAATGCTGAAATTCAAAAACGAAATCACCTGATATCATTGAAGAAACACTCTGTTCAAAAAGCAAAACTCATCTGGCAATTGTAGGCACTTACATGCACTTACATCACTTGCACAAAAAAACAGAACACCAATCGGTGTAAACACTACAAATATACATCAGGTAAGCCATTCTGAGAACTCTGCAAGCATGGAGGCAATGAGAGAAGAGTTGGAGTTGGAAAAGGATGAGGACAAAGACGAGGACCAGTGCGGGGTGTCAGATGACATCAGAGCTACTCCTGATGTCCATGTGATAAATGTGATAAATCAAGGCTTGTCCATACAAAGAGTCCACCCTAACCTCAGTCGGTAGACAGCAGCATCGATAAGGACAATCCGACTGGAGATCAGGTATGTGATGATTCAGTATCATATTACAGTATTACTGTACTAACTGTACTATACAAAAATGGATAGTGCTGTGAAGTATATATAAAGGGATACCACTGTGATGTTTCAGTACTGGGTACAGATGTCAAAAGGTCCAGAATACAGACCCAAATAGAAGGCGGCATCCATAAGCCCCCCTCGGCCCCTCACCACACACACACACACACACACACAAATCAAGTATATGTTTTTCCCCCCTAAAAGCAGTTTATACAGTAATTGTTTTATTTTTTACTTTTTTAAAATGATTTGTCATTTAATTTCAGTAAGAATGTTTTTTTTTTTTGTAAAAACTCTTGTTTGGTTACTTTAGAAATTCTACTTTTGAGTTTTACAGAAGACTGAGTCTGAGCAAATGAAAATAAAACTAGAAACACAAAGACTGCAGCGTTTTATATAAAGCCCATCAGAGTGTTGCTGCTGATATAAAAGAGTAATTCAAATGGTGCTTGTGTGTATGGTTTTCTTGCAAGAATTTCATTTTAGTTAAGTTATGTTTTGATTGCAGTGTTTCATTCTGGCATAAATGTGAGTTGTTAATCTCCAACGGCTATGTCTGATTGGCTTGTGTGTAGAGTTTTGACATTAAGAGCCAAATTCTGCAAAAAGTGTGTAAGCAATAGGCAAAAACTGTAATTTATTTTGGTGCTGTTGGCGTTTTACCCTTAAATTACATTACATGTTTAAAAAAATAAAAAAATAAACCATTTTTAACCCATCTGATTAATTAAGGATTCTAAAGCTACAGTTCTAAAGGACTGATATAGGAACTATTTGGTAAATAAACACTCTTTGCAAACCTGAATAGTGGAAGGTGTGTTGGACAAATTACAAAGAAAATCCATCACACTGCCATGGCTTGCTAGAAATCTAATCTTCATTGGCACAGCAATATTTATTTTGCTCATGAGGTCTTCAGACATTTCATATTGAGTCAATGTCTGAAGAAGTCACGTTTGTTTTTCAGTATTGGATTACAAGTAATTGCAAGTTGTGACAGTGTGCTAAAAACTTTTGCAACTATATTTTCATTAGACCATGTTTGTTTTATTTAAACTGCATTTAATCAACATTTTCTATAGAGAAACCTAGAGATTTAATTGGATGGAGGCATTCAAGCAGGTCACGCATTAATTTCTCAATAGCAGTTGCAAGGTTTCATGTAGAAGCATCTTCAAATGATGTGTATTTTCACAGGGGTGCTCTGAATAGCTTGAAAACCCCCTGAATTGCCCCAATAAAAGCTGGTGTTTAGTGTTTTGACATAAATCATGTTGAGTGCATGAGAAGCCGAAGGGGAAGAGGTCACGTCATTAGGCCTTATGTTACAGAAAGAGCAGGTGGCTATTTTTTTTCTCTGTTTCTTACGGTGGCCGAGAAGTGAAAACCAAATAACAAATCCAGAATCAAAATTACAAATTAGAAAACGCAATATCAAGTCTAAAAACAAAACAGCAAACCATAAAACACAACAACAACTCCGGAAACAAAATAGCAATTCGGAAACCACAACAACAAACAAGAAAACAAAACGACAAATCAGAAAACACAACAAATCAGTCAAACCGGAAAAGGTAGGTATTTTGTGTGACCGGCGCAGTCGCCGCTGATTGGACAGGACTCCTGTCAATCAAGACATATAGGAAGTTAGTCCCGGCTGTGTGCATGGCATTTTTCAGATGTATTTTAAGAGAGTGTGTGATGGCTACCAGAGAGAGAGTCCATCCGGAGGAGAAAATAGGCAGAAATAAAAACTTGAGGCAGCTCGTCTTCAAACCTTTAATGCTTGCCTGCACAGCACACTCCTTTCACACACGTCAAAGAGTGAGCACAAAACA
>JAUMHI010000064.1:15588047-15615689 GCA_032359435.1 Enteromius unitaeniatus
TAAACAAATCTAACTTCCTGTATGTCTTGATTGACAGGAGTTTCGTCCAATCAGCAGCGACTATGCTGGTCACACAAAATACCTACCTTTTCCGGTTTGACTGATTTGTTGTGTTTTCTGACTTGTCGTTTTGTTTTTAGATTTCATATTGCATTTTCTAATTTGTAATTTTGATTCTGGATTTGTTATTTGGCTTTCAGATTAGTTTTTTTGTGTTGCGATTTGTTGTTTTGTTTTGCACTTCTCGGCCACTGTAGTTTCTCTCTTCTGAAACACTTTGGAAACATGCACTGGTTGATCACCAGTGATGTCACGCCCAGCTGGAGCTGCCAGCTAAAGACTGTGTTTGGTCAGTGCGGTTGCCAGAGTCGTCTAAACCCCCCACTGTTCCCAAACCACAAATATCGGGTTTTAATCCCGATTCACAGCGAGAGGGGCCGTGCTTAACCCTGTCAGTGCCAGTTACTCAACCTAGTGCACTGTTTCATGTCAAGTCGGTTCCAGTTTCACAGCCAGGAGTGCTGTATCAAGCTCAGTCAGTTCAGGTTTTGCAGCTGGAAGAGCTGTCGCCCATCCTAGTGATCCCTGATCCGCTAGCGATGGATTCCAACATCACATCACAACGAGAGGGGCTGTGTGATGTCCAGTCGGTCCAGCCTAATGAGCTGCCAAAGGCCCTCATGGTGTCAAACCAGTCAATAACGGGTGCCAGCCCCGTAGCACGATACAAGGGGTCGTGTCATGTCCAGCCTGTCTCGGTTACGCAGCCTGACGAGCTGCTGAAGGTCCTCGCAGTTGCTAGCCCGCATGTATTGGGTCTCAACCCCGTAGCACGGTACAAGGAGCCGTGTCAAGTCCAGTTGGTCCCAGTTTCTCAGCCTGTCCAGCTATCTGAGGTCTGTGACCCAGACTCATGGTGGCCGGATCCGCCAGACCGAGTCTGTGATCCCGATCCTGAGTGGCCAGATCCACCAGACCCAGTATGTGTTTCCGATCCTGAGTGGCCGGATCTGCCAGACCCTATCTGTGATCAGGACTGAGGTTGGCTGGATCCACCCGAGCCAGTTGGTAAACCAGATTGGTTGATGTCAGAAGCGCCAGAGCCTGTGGTGAGACACCGACTCCCCGAGCTCCATGTTGACTGTGAGGTCCAGGGTTAGGGAGTCTGTGAGTGGCTTGGAGTCTCCATTGGGTCCACTTATGGCTGCACCCTTTCTGGAGAGGTCAGCATCAGCCATAGATTCTCCAGAGCCCCCATTTGTGGCTGCTCAGCCCGTGGAGGCAGTTGTGTTGCGGTAAAAATGAATAAATGTCTGCAGGGTTCAGGGGGATGCAAACACAGTTGGTTGGGTCCCAAAGAGCACTTCCACCATCGGTCCAACCACGTAGGGCGATGTCTGGTCTCGAAGGGAGTATCCATTCCCTGTCTGGTCTCGAAGGGCGTATCCATTCCCTGTCTGGTCTCGAAGGGCGTATTCACCTTCTAGTCAACCTAGAAGAGCACTGTTATTGACTGCTGTTTGCAGGAGGGCGCGTTCACAGTCAGTAGGGCTTTCAAGGGCGCAATGTCAGCCTGGTGGCCCCAAGAGGGCTCTGTCACTGTCTGGCCGAACCATTGGGACTTTGCTGCCATCTGCTCCGCCCTGTAAGATGGCCTCGCTGTCTGTTTCGCCCAGGTGGGCATTCCCGTCGCCTGATCCACCCTGGAAGGCTTCCCCGCCAACAGCTCCGCCCAGGAGGAATTCTCCGCCGCCTGTTCCGCCCCAGTGGATTTCTCCACCAACAGCTCCACCCTGGAGAGCTCTAGAACTGTCTGATCGGCCCTGGTGGGCATCCTCTCCATGGACTCCACCCGAATGGGTGTTTCCGCCACCCGCTCCTCCCTGCTGGTCGTTCCGCCATTTTCAGCGCCAGGAGCGTCTAGAATCCGCTCCTTAAGGGGGGGGGGGGCTATGTCACACCCAGCTGGAGCTGCCAGCTAAAGGCTGGTCTCGAAGGGCGTATCCATTCCCTGTCTGTTCTCGAAGGGCGTATTCACCTTCTAGGTGACCTAGAAGAGCACTGTTACTGACTGCTGGTTGCAGGAGGGCGCGTTCACAGTCAGTAGGGTTTTCAAGGGCGCAATGTCAGCCTGGTGGCCCCAAGACGGCTCTGTCACTGTCTGGCCGAACCATTGGGACTCTGCTGCCATCTGCTCCGCCCTGTAAGATGGCCTCGCTGTTTGTTCGCCCAGGTGGACATCTCCGCCACCTGTTCCACTCCGGTGGTCTTCTCCGCCAACAGCTCCACCCTGGAGAGCTCTAGAACTGTCTGATCGGCCCTGGTGGGCGTCCTCTCCATGGACTCCACCCAAGTGGGCGTTTCCGCCACCCGCTCCTCCCTGGTGGTCGTTCCGCCATTTTCAGCATCAGGAGCGTCTAGAATCCGCTCCTTAAGGGGGGGCTATGTCACACCCAGCTGGAGCTGCCAGCTAAAGACTGTGTTTGGCACTCCAGCTTTCTATGTACTCTGTGTTTTGTGTCTGTTTTCATTCCTGGACTCCATTTACCATAATGCATCTCTCCTCACAGCTGTTGCTAGTTTGGTTCAATCATTCAATCAGTGCTACCTGTATATATACCAGTCTGTTTGTCTGTCTGTCATGGATCATTGTCTCAGTGTAATGCATCAACCCAGTGTGTTCATTCCTGTTCTTGTACCCTGTTATCATATTCTGGATTTGTCGTTGTCGACCTCTGCTTCTCTTGGATTTACGTTTTCGTCTTGCCCCTAGGAATCTGTTTACTGGTATGTTTGACTCTCGCCTGGATTTTCATTTACTCTTTTGTCTATGCCTCTGCTGATTCTGATTGTCGGTGTTCGACTTTGTCTGCCTGACCCTGAGCCCAATAAACCCATTTTGTATTTGAACTTGCACGCTTCACGTCCTCATTTGTTACAGGTGACTAACTCACATCCGGTATACATTATGCATTCATTTGTGTTTTTATTCTGTTACTTCTTGGCAGAACATTCTGTGGTGTGATGCTGATATTTCACAATATCATAGACAGTGTCATAAGATAATGGAGGCAAGATAATAGCTCTGTCCTTTCTATCTGTCCTCTTATGTAGGAAAGTTGAGCATAACGGAAGTGAAGCCAGAGTACCGACTATCCGTATTGTGTCTGAAATGACATGTTGATGGGTTACGCTGACACTGAAACCCCACTCACATAAACTGGCACCTCAGGATCTTAGTGGTATGTATTTAAACACACATGCTCAAAAGTTTGGGTCATAATTTTGAAAGAAGTTTGTTTTGCTCACCAAGTCTTTTTGTGTGACATAAAAATACAGTAAAAAAAACCTGTATAAATGTGTGATAAAAAAATGTGATTAAAAACAGTTTTGTAACTGAATATATTTTAAAATGTAATTTATTGTCATTTATTCCTTCTCTTTAGTGTCACGTGATCCTTCAGAAATCACTCTAAAATGCTGAAAAAATGTATCGATGTTGAAAATATCTGTGCTACTATTTTCGTGGAAATTAAATACATGTCAATTTGCACTTGAGTAAATTACTTTATGCTAGATAAAATTATAAAGTAAAATTGCGACCAATAAGATCAATCACTGCAGATTAGCGTCATACAAAAGAGGGGTTTGTAGTCACTGAAGAAGTAACGCAAAAATTAATGCATATTATAAGACAATGAAAGTGTTTTTTGACCTTGCATGCATGTCAACCTGTTGGCAACTCCCAATCCAAAATATGAACCTTTCATTACCCATAATAGGGGCACGTTCACATGAGGAAAACAGCCACCTTAAGGAAAATTTCCTTGTGAGATTTGACCAAAACAATGATGTGAAGATGTCTAATTGGTTGATATAGAGTATTCAGTGCAATTTTGTTGAAAATAAAGTCAGTGAATTTCAGCATAGAGGAGGAACCCCTCCCCCAGGATAGAGTTTCCTATCTTATTTGTTTTTGTTCAGTCTATTAGCATGGTATGCAATGTCAAGTAGGCTTCGGTTACAGTACATGAGAGTGAGATGAAAAAAAAAAATCCATGAAAGAATGTGTATCTTCAGCTTAACAGAACCACATTGGTGCTGTCAGATAAGCTTGTGGCTTAATGGGGCATTCCAGGGAAGAATTCTTCGGATCCTTTTCCAACAGAGCTTCACCTGTCTGCATTGTTTAAATTGTAAATAAGGAGAATTTTATTAAATTTGTAGCAACTTTATAACTTTTATATATCATTTGTACGTAAACAAAGACCTAGATGTAAGGTCAAAGGTCAAATACACTTGTATTCAACACTCAAAACGCTATCCTTCTAATGGAAGACAAGGTTCTTTGTCATAACCAGACTACCTAAACGGAGTTGGTTCAGCCAAAGGAGACATTTCTACTCACCTGGAAAAAGGTAAAAGGCGTTGTCTGGCATGTGGCGGCAGGGGACCCTAGAGTACCCAGAGGCCTTCGTGTTTTGTGCCAGGATGCTTTGATGATGCAGCATGCTGGAATGCACTCGGAGCACTTTTCTATTTTCAGTATGTCGTTAGCATGTGGGTTTTGCCTGCAGCATCTATATATGGTGTTTCATCTTTTGGGTGTTTAAATGTCAAGTGCAAGGGAATACAGTATCATATGAAAGACTAGATGAGTTCATGACCGCAGCCCATTCGCACGCACCCTTTTTGTATTGCAGAATGTTACTCGAAAACACTCGTGTGACGTATTCGGATGTTTTTAGTGATGAAGTTGAAATACTTAAATAACCTGTTTTGTGAATTGAAAATAGCAGGTTTGTGCCTGTTTTTCTTCAGAAATCATTTTAATCTGCTGACTTGGCACTAAAGAATTATGGTTACATTAGATTTTAAAGTACATGTACTTCAAGTGTACTTACCTAGAAAAGCACTGGTAATATGAAGAGCAGGTATTGGCTTAGTGCCTGGTTATTACCTGGTTATTATAATTGGTATCAGTACATGGTATATACAGTGTATATACATGGGGAACATGACTGTAAAAAAAAAAAATAATATTTTTTTTATATTAATAACATTAGGAATACTTTTACTGTCCTGTTTATTTTAATGCCAGTTATTGTGAACTGGTATATACTTGTTTTTCACCATCTGCAAGTGAAATATGAAACATACATTGTTTTATTCTGGTAAAATAGCCAGTGCAACTTTCAATTTCTGCTTCTGGGTACAAACGCATGATGTTCTCCTATCTGGCACTGTCAACAGACTCTGTAAGATGGGATCTGATCTCAAAATAACAGTTGTTATGCATGTTATATCAAGTCTGCTTGGCACTGAATGATTTTACCTCTGTTAAGGATATAATGTGACTGAATTAGAAGCATGTTAAATTAGAATGCTAGAAGCTTGTAATAGAAATATGTACTTCAAAATGGCAACTTTACTATTTAGTTATTTGTATAATAAACAAGATTATGATTTATCTCTGATATGTATGATGTGACATTTTGTACAAGGAGTCTGTCTCTTTATCTCTCATTATTATACTTCGAATTTTGCAAGATCCTAATATAGACAATATTGTTTACTAACAAGTACTGTCAATGCTTGTCTAAACTTGTGATGGAGAAAACCATTGTGTACTGTATATAGTCAATTCTAGATTGTGATATATCTCATTTATAGTTGCCTGGAAAGTGCTACATTTTAGACAAATATTAGACAAGCACAGTTAGCAAATTGTGTACGTCTGAGCTCATTAGATATTTGCAAATTGCTGTCTGTCAGAAAAGAATTCTGAGAATGTTTTGGGGATCTTCCATAATAGCTTTCACAGGTTGTTTTGTCGCTGATGGAGATGACTTGAGGCGTAGAGGGGTGTGTGTGTGTCTGAGTTGTGTATTTACCACAGAGAAAGCTGGATGAAGATGAAAAGACAGTGTGCTGAATGAAGCCTATGCTGATTCTTGTAAACTATTCTTATTAAATGAAAATTCTGAGGCCATTTGATATATTTCATATATTTAAATTAATGCTGTTCTTTTGACCTTTCTATTAAAAAAAACAGCAATACCTGAAACAGCAAAACTGTTTTGATCATTGATAATTACGAAAGAAAAATAAATGTTCAATGCACAAAAATTGAACATTGAAAAAATAAGAATATTAAACACAAATAAGCATATTAAAATGATGGGACAATGAAAACTGGAGTGTTCAAGTTGCTGAAAATTCAGCTTTGTCATTGCAGAAATAAACTACATTTTGAAATGTATTCGCACAGAAAACAACTAATTTGAATTGTAATAATATTTCACAATATTACCGTTTTTACTGTACTTGTGATCAAACAAATGCAGCTGTGGTGAGCATAAAGATGATTTTTAGTTAAAATTGTCTCACAATGGATGATGTTAGCTTGTTGTTAAGCTAATGATGTGGCTTCTAGCAACCATAAAAGTTTTGCAAAATAATTATATTTTGACTTGTGATTTTCATTCAGTACTAAATAAAACAGTATTTTTTTCACCTTTCTGCCTCGTTAAGCTTAGTTTATTGCACTATATTCTGGAAATGTCAAATTCATGCAGAATACATGTCGAGCTGCCTTAAAATTTGACCCAAGGAGTTTATCTGGGCAAAGTTTTGTAAGTTAGTGTGCATATGCTGTCTACAAAGTTTTGCAACAGACCCAATGTGTCATCACTCTCCACCAGGTGGATGGCCGGCCGCAGACATATTAGTGAGACATCTCACCTTTGGAATTTGCACTCCCTATGACACAGTTATTCATTAGGGAGAATCTCTGGCCCTCTTAAAGAATAATTAGAACTTTTATGAGTGTAAAAGACTGCCAGGATCATTTAAAACACAGATCTGCACCTATTCAACAAGCCCTGAGGGCCTCAATAGACTCTTATAACAACTGCCTCGTTCGGAGATGATGAGTGAAGGGTTTCAGCTGAAACAGTCATCAGCCTCAAAATCACAGTCCCGGGATGCCCCTGGAATTTACGTTTGCGTCAATGTTTTGTGTTCTTATATTGCATAGTGTGTGTGTAAGGTGGATGCATTGTTTGCATGTGTGTGTGTGTGAAGGTAACTGAGGGTGGTGACCCCGGCAGCACGCGGAGACGTCAGAAGCCCGAGGCGTGTCCGCCCCTCCCTGAGTATCTTCCATTGTTTGCTCAATGCCTGTCGGTTCAAGGAGATTCCTTGTGCCATAATGGGCTATTATTTGTGCTCAAGCTCTATTCAAGCCATAATGACTTACGCCAGTTTTCCCGGCCCCTCGAGACCCGTGTGCGTAAAGTGCACAGCTCAGGAGGAGAGATAGCCTTTGTGCTCCACTTTTACAGGCTGATCCAAGAATATTTCTTTCGCTCTCTTTCTTTTTCCCTTCTACTCGTATGGACAAAGACAGGCTAAAATTCACCAATCAAAAGGATCTATTGGAAATTCCCTGCAGGGTGTACTTTCTTATGTGTCTTTTCTAAAGCTGTTGTAAAGCAGGAATGCAGGTGGAGTCTTATTAATTCTTTTATAAAACTTTATGGATATAATAAACATTTTGTTTAATATATAAAACAAACAATATAATTTATTGTATATAAGTCAGACAAAGACGTTTTTGGTTCAAGGATGAAGCGGTCAATAGAAATTATGTTTCACTTTATTTATTTTTTTTGCATCCAATTTTGCCATAGATTTTTTTTTTATTAGGGCTAACATTTTACAAACTATTTTCACTTTCATCTATTTAAGTGAGAATTGTTTCAAAGTAAAGCATAAACCATTTGAAATTTGAAGATCTTTTTGCTGTCTTTATATATTTAGGGATCAATTTCCAATTTAGTGTATGATTCACTTGACTTCACTTAAGATGTCATTCATTGTTTTGGTTAACTGTCTAATGGATGAAGAGTAGTTTGCTATATCAAATTTGCCCATTTCAGCACACCATAAACCATCAGACCTGTGTTAATTGAAAGCTTTCTTTCTGCACCTGGTTAAACTCTATTGTAGGTGGTAAAGCTTTCAGTCAAGTGCGTCTTTCTAAAGCTTTAAGATGATTAAAATGAATGCACAACTGACTAATCCCTGAAATGGCTCTGAATGTTAACTGCTCTCTTTGTGATCCACTCATGCATGATTGTTGCTTTGTTTAAAAAAAAAATGCTTTTTTATGCTTAGTGAAAAAAGTATATTAAAAGTGTTTATGTTGGAACAAATGAAATTATGCATTCAAGTGTCATGTTAAATAATAAAGAAAAATTCACAAGTAACTGAAGTTGTTTACATAAAGCAAAATATTTATTATTACCTAACAATGTTTACCACATTAATGGCAATAAATGTTATCATTTCATAGAAATACCATTGAGAAAAATCTTATTAGCCAATATGGCTGAAGATAAATATTTAACATAAATGTGAAAAATAGCAATTCCATTGATGCATTGATGCATTTGCAGAGCTTCATTGTTTTACAGTGATTAAAGTGAATGGGGCCAGTAACAAGATCCATGAAAAGCCTTGTAGTGGCTGGATGTTCAGTGTCCTCTGATGGGCATCATACATTGCTTTATGTTCCAGGGATCCCTGATTCCAGTTTTATTTAGTTACAGCATATTCCTCCTGTGCAACAAGTATCTTCAATGCATAGTCTTTATATGCAATCAGTTTAAACGTCCCATTTTGCTTGTCCGACTACTTATCCCATGCACCAAAAGGTCTTGTTCAGAAATGTTTAGAGTTGGTAGAGGTTAGTCTTTATAATCTGAGGTTTGGTTTGTTTTAATCAACGTCTTTCTAAGTTTTTCATCTTGTTGAGCTCCACAACTCCACAATGATGCTGACTCTCCTCTAGGGTGGAGACCACATGACAAACGCCACAATCCAAGACGCTTGCATCTGCAGGTATTCCAACACACCTGATGACACCCATTGGCATGAGCAGAGATGAGCCTTTTATAAGGTAAATCCTGTGGTGGATCATCAAAGGGAAAAAGCTGAGCTTGATCTCTATGAGGCAACGTTTTTGGATGTCCACGCTCGTGCCCTGTGGTGCTGCCTCACTCGCCACTTCTCCAGGAGAAGTTGGATCCTCTTGATGGCCCGGTCACCAGTCTGTTTCGTGTTTTTCACTCTATAGAAAAACAAAGCAATGAGGTTAATGTCACAAGTAGAATCCCTGGCCATATTTACCTGACAAGTGCTAGTTGTATTTGTGTGTATACATAAAAAAACACAACACTAGTGCCTCCAAATTTGCATTCGAGGCTCGTATTTACATCCAGTCATTTATCCTGCAGTCTTAAAAAGCTATTTACTTTTAAAGTGCTCATATCTGCTATGAACGTTGATGACAAGTAATTTCTTACAGCCACAAGAGACATCAATCTTACAGAGTCTTGTAATTAAAGCACCCAATTATTTCTTAAATGTAAATGAGAATGCGAATCTGCTGCTATATATATATATATATATATATATATATATACACACACACATATATATATATATATACACATATATATATTTTTTTTTTTCATGCGGTTTGTCTTACCGTTTAATCTTTGTCTGTTTGTCTGCCAGCTTGTGTTTGCATTGCTTCTCGGCACAATCTTGGCCCTGGGCGGCATGGGTTGCCTTGTCTGACGCTGCTTTATGCCTAAAAAAGAAAGTTCATAAGAGACATTCAATTCCTGAACAAGCTTGATAAAAGTCCTCAAATAGAACTAAAACCTGTTTCTGCAAGTTCGTCATGCAGTGACAGCTATTATGCCTTAGAGCATTACTGAGGTTCCCACACGCAGTTTGTGCTCGGGAAAACAAGTGTGTCCCAAAAATTTTTTAACCAGTAAGTCTTGTGACCTTGAAATCAGTCTTCAGAGTAAAATTGGCTTTAAACTTTAAACTAATCTGGCTTTAAACTATGATGACGTTCATGTTATGAGCTTTTAGTGTGTACTTACACATTGTTCGGCTGACAGAATGAAGAGCATGTTTTGTCTTGGCTATCTGCACATTTGCAGCGCAACTTGGGCACAACAGGTTCTGTAACTGAGCGCTTCTTACGTGGAGCATTTCCAAGTCCGTAGGACACGGTTCGCCTAGGGGAAAGAAAAAATAATTCGAAAACAATGTTAGTCATGCCATTCTTCAGTAATGATTTATTTTCTTTTCTTTTAAAGTAATCAAATGAAGTGACTTACTCTGGTGTGTTGACCCATATTATGTCCAAATGGCAAAAGTAGACACACTCTTTATCCATAAAACTTGCGCAGGAACACCTCTTGGTCCTGGAGTGTCGCACAGAGATCGATGTGCCTTGTGCTGTGCCATGACCCAAAGATGCTGGAGCAGCTATAATCATAAATTTATGTTGAATTCATAAGGTTTTGCAACACACAAGCAGCACACACAGTCATTTTTACACTCTTAAGTTGCAAAACTGTGTTTGATGGACTGGAAAAGCTGGAATTTGTCCCGCTCAGTTAAAAATGACAGTGATGCTCATCATATAGTCTACAAGAATATTAAAACATTTGCTTGTGTTTATAGGTTGCTTAAGCATTACTCTTTGCTTAATTACACCTGCACTTTTAGTTCTGCATTTTGACAATACAGATTGTTTAATACTAAATGCAACTTTAAAAACTTTTAACAGTAGTTAAGAAACTATATAAAAAGCACTTAAATGATCTTTAAAACAAAGCAAAGTACATACCGAAGTCAAAAATTCCAGATGACAGCATGGACAGCACTGGGAAAATAATCCTCAAATCCATTTTATTTAATCTAAGTATATTCCTGATTCGGCAAAAAATTGTGATAATCCCCAAAATTTGCAAACTGCTAAAAAGGTTCTGTTTTGCACTATTAAACTGCAGTCTTCTCAAAGCACTCATGCATCTTTCTGTAATCCAGAGCACACTCCTGTACAAGAGCGCTTATATACGCGCCTTCTCCGCCTCCCGCCCGCTCGAACACAATGATGTTTGTTAATAGTCACCGACAAGCAACGTGTGGAACGAGATAAGAACTTTGTATTCCTGAGATTCCAGCGTGATGGAGACGCCGGGCGGCCGATTGGTGCCAAGTTTAGTTTTTTTTTAATAGCAAGTAAGGTGTCTCAACTGAGTCGTTTTCATACGGGGCAGTAGAGGGCGCGCGAATACAGACAAATCAGAAAAAACGAGGTTTCTCTTTTGAAAAACTGTAATTGTTTATTGTATTTCACAATCTGTCTATTATATACAGTGTTGGGGAGTAACTAATTGCATGGAACGGAATTACGTGATTTAATTACAAAATGAATGTAACTAATCAATAACGCTTAAAAAAAGAAGTGTAGCCTAATTAAATGACACTAGTCAATATTTGAAGTGGGAAAACCTTTAATCAACTTTGTCCTAAAACCAAAAATGGGGTTTTGTCTTAGGACTACTTCAAATGAACATGTTAATGCTTACAATTCATTTTCTGAATTATCTGAATATTTTCACATTTCTTTTCCAAATAGCTTTGACTGCTCTAAAATATGAGGCATCAATGTTTCAGGAGTTTAAGATACAGAATAGTTACGTTTATTCGTTATATAACTCTTTAAGTTCATATTTAGGATTGTGTAGGCCTACGTTATTTTTCTGTTTCCTGTCATAGCTACACTTTGCAATGATTTGATGATTTCAAAAACTTCATAGCTATTTAATTATTCCATATGATTTTTAATCTGTAGCCTATTAAACTGCAGAATGATCTGAAAGTAAAACGTGCTGCTAAAGTCTGAGTATGTGTTGGCAGTGCTTTAAAAATAAATTAATCTTAATTCAAATGATGTAGGATTCTGAAAATCTGACAGTAATCAGTGTTGAGTGATGCTGTGAAGATAACCCTAAAGGTTTGAAAATTATTACCAGTTGAAAACATCTGTTAGAATTTAGAAAAGTAACTAAAATTTAGAAAAGTAACTAAAAATAGCCTAATCAAGTCTAATCAGTTACATTACTTCCAATAAAATAACTGAAATTTTGGCTATGAAAAAACTGTTTAACACATTTGTGCATGTTGCCCAGTAAAGTTCATTGAAGTTAACCGGAGAACTAAATGTGGGGTAAATTGTCACAGATTAAACTGCTACTAAATAGAATAGGCTTTTTAGTACAATTTAACTTGTTAGTGGATTGGTTTATAACTGTAATTAATTCAGATTCAGAGAGTAATTTAGAATCATTTGGTGTGTGAATCATTGCAGACTAAAGTATATTAAGCAATACTAGCAGCAGTTTAGGAACGTTAGCCTCTAGCTCTGTCCCTGCCCAATGGAAAACCCAGTTAATGGAAACTCAGGCCAGTTTACGCTCACAATTGGCTACCCTCCACCAGCTT
This sequence comes from Enteromius unitaeniatus, assembly GCA_032359435.1. NCBI lineage: Eukaryota > Metazoa > Chordata > Actinopteri > Cypriniformes > Cyprinidae > Enteromius > Enteromius unitaeniatus. The sequence goes on from JAUMHI010000064.1 coordinate 15,600,429, forward strand.
CAAAACTGTATATTATAAATATTACAGCACAAAGATTCCATATGTGTAGCCTGTTCATGCTTGTTGAATCTAAGACAGAGAATTAGGACAACAATAAAAGCAATCTATTAAGATCTGCTGAATATGGATGCTGCATTAAGGACAATTATGGAAATATGCAGTTCTGTTTTTCAGTGTTGCTCTCCTCAGGGAAGGGTGGCATGACTGCATTGATATTTTTCAAATATTCTGACACCGTACTAATAGACAAGGCTAAACCTCACCTGTGCATACAGGTCCTAATGATGAAACCTTTTTTCCTCTACAGATTAGAACTGATGCAAACATGCAGTGACATTTGCCAATGAGGATTAGTTTAGAATGAGGTGGAAAGTTTGCAATTCATACACAACTTCATTACGGTCAAATCTAGGAATGTGGTTTCCATTGCAGAATAGTTTGGTGTGCACTAGTGAGTTTTAATGTTCTGCTCTCACTTTGGCTTAGTTCATCAGGTTTGGATGGACTGAATGTTCAGAGCTGTTTCCAGAGAGTCTCACCCACTCTCATGCTCTTCTGTGGGCTGGGTAACTAAGCAACATCCTCCCCCACCCCACCTTCCTGCATGATGTGCCCTGCACTCCTCTGTGTGCAATAACACAACCCATCCAGCAGGTAGCATTATTGAGTCACAGTCTTGGTGGACTGCAGCAGCAGGCAACAGCAATACTATCAACTGAATGAGTCATTCTAGGGCTGTAATGAGAGCTTTTGCTCCAAGCCTCTTGAGTCAAGGACAGTGTCATAGTCAATAAAGCCTTGTGAAGGAACTGATTGGTGACGTCATTTGCTGGCCTCTCCAAGCTCCCCATTAGTGATTTGAACTGCAGAATATTTCTAGTGTCTTGGAGAGCCCCGGGAATAACCCTTTCTACAGGGTTGTTAAAAAGGAGGAAAAATATAAATCAGATAGCTAATTACAGCACTTAAAAAAGAAGACTTCAGAGGCATTTCTGCACTTGTAAACAAGGTTTTACTGATACTGTCGATAGTATAGATACAGCAAATGTAAAGCCACCATTTTACTCATACCTATGGACTTATGGAGTTCAAAATGGGCACCAGGTGGAATATAATAAATACTTGACCACAAAATCTGTGCACAAGAACACTGCCCCCCAAAAGCCATAGAAATGTTTATATATCAGTACAACATTAATTTCCCCATCAATTTACGATAGACATAAAACTTTTCAAAAAGAAAACATTTAAAAAATAAAACAAATTTCCTCCATTCTTCTTTAACTTCCATATGAACTTAACTTCCAAATAGGTAACTACTAGATTTATAAGATATTATATACAGGTTTCTAAACGAGAAACTCCAAAAGGCACAATTGTCTATACAACATGTACAAAAAGAAAAGAAAAACTGTCTGGTGCTGACAAAAAAGTATAAAATAAAATAATTGGTCATCATTTATGATTGCACATACAATATGACTGTCAGAAAATGTGCTTTTAGAGAAGGCTTGCAGAGCCGCAAACCTCCTGAAGTGTTTCAGTTTTACAAAGTGACAGAAAGTTTTACAAAAAAAGAGAGAAAGAGGTGGAAAGAGAAAGAGAAATTCATAGGCAGAAAAGAAAGAGCTTTTATTGGGACTCTCAGGTAGCTATGACAAGTCTATCCTCATCATCACTGGAGGCTTCATTGTAGTCATCAGTCACTGGCTGTCTAGAGACATGTTGCTGTGGTTTCACTGCACCAGCCCCACCTGCTGTTGCCTTGTGTGCAACCTCGCAGCCTCTCTCATTAGAGGATGAGGGGGAGGAGGGCGAAGGAGATTGGGGTGGTGGTGGTGTTTTCACTTTGTCCATCATGGCTGTAGTCTTCTCAGCACCCCCTGTGTCCTTAGATCCAGCGCTAGGGCTCTTTTGAGAGACCTGCTTTGGCTCTGTGGATGGCTTTGCATTTGTAGGAACATCTCCTAGATTGGCTGTTGGAGGACTGGCTGAAGAAGTAGGTGCTGGTGGCGATTCTGCAACCTGTGCTGGTGGAGGTACAGATGCTACACCCTCAGGGCTACGTGGCTTGTCCTGGGCTGCAGGAAGAGGGCTGAGAGCAGAGAGGGGGCTGAGGGATGGTATAAGGGCTGGCAGGGCAATATTGAGGATCTGCAGGCCAGGAATTTGTGCTGGGGAAGCAGTGCTGCATTGAGGGGCAGGGCTAGCTGCCAACACTTGTACACCTAGGGTGGCATTTAATGGCAGACTCTGTTGAGGCACCAACTGGGTGGAGTTGGCCAAACCCACCACGCTCAAGGTCTCCAAACCCACAGGCTGCAGGGTAGTTTGGGGAGCACCTAGTGTCTGAAGCCCTGCCACTTGGCCAAGAGGGAAACAAGGCAGTACACTGCTGACTGGTTCCTGAACTACCAGCGGCTGGGTCGGGGAACCCTCTGGCCGGGGCGAGGTGCTAGGGGCTGGGAGAGGGCTTCCGGTCTGCCTGTGGATCACACTGAGTGCAGGGATGGTTAGCTGGACTGGGCCGGCCTGAATGGGTACAAATGTGGAGTAAGCAGCCAAACCAGCGGGAACAAGCTGGATGCCACCCACAGGTACCATGCTGTATGGGGAATGAGGGGGCTGTTGGGAGTGCAAGGGCAGGTGGCTGAAGAGATGAGTAGTGGCTTCCACTCTAGGCTCGTGGATCAGATCTGCATTTGGAAAGTGCAAGGGTCCCTGAAGAGGGTCAGAAGAGGTCTGAGTACCACGGTCAACATTGGCATTGCACTCATTTGCAGGCTGGGATACTCCTTCCTGTAAAAGAACAACATTATGAATGCATTTATCAACACTGGCAAGCAACACAACAATAGCAGTCAGTGACTACATTAAAATTCTATTCACCTTTTCATGCATTCAAAGCAGTTTTGCTGATGTGCCAGGCATGCGAGACTCAAGACATTGGAATGCATATGGGGTCGGGTACTGGTATGGGGTAAGGTGTATATGTAGAGAGGAAGGGATGCATGACGGGAAAGACAATGACTGCGAGGACACGGGTCTCACCTGGCCGAGCTTGCCACCCTTGCCTGGCACTGGGGGACTAGGGGGAACGTCAAAGTCAGGGTAGTCGATGGACATCTGTCTGCAAGGTGACACTGGGCTCATCATGTGCACTGAGTCTGTATCAGAGGTGTGGGATTCTGAGGCAGGGGCTGGGTGGGATGTAAAAGAGGTGGGACAAGGGCCAGGGCTTGAGCAGGATGCAGAAATTGACATCTGTCTGACCAACAAAACTGGACTTGTCATTGCCACAGACTCTGTGTCTGAGGTTTGGGAGTCTGAAGCTTGAGGAGGCTGAGTTTGGGGAGCTGGGCTTCTATTTGGACTGATGGACATCTTAGCCAGCAGAGAGCTAGGAGCCATGTCAGTCTGGTTAGCAGGAAAATGCTGTGGGCTTGCAGAAACAGAAGGTGTTGCAGAGAGGCCAGATTCCGCCTGGCTGTCCTCCTCGTCTTCCTCTTCCCCATCGTTATCTTCATCGTCTGGGCCATCAGAGTCATCACCATCTGAGTCCTGTCTGTCAGCACTTCCTGCTCTTCCTCGATCACCTTTGGGGGGAAAACAACTTAATAAACAAAAAGAGCAGGAAGAATTGGATAGTATAGCCAATCTAAGTGTATACATGTATGAAAGTGCTACTTTGAAAATTCTCCCAAGAATTGGGATCCCTTTTACAATCCTAGTGTGACCCAAAGATGATAGAATTAAACTGAATCTCAAAGTAATGTATGGTTTTTCAGCATCTTTCACTTTCCAGAGTTACAGCTTTCACATCTACCGCATAGCAAAAAAAAAAAAGAGAGAGATGATACGTCTAGAAATACTCATCACATTATATAGGGAAGACATTAACACCTCAGACCACAAATGCAGCCTGTGCTTGACAGCTTGTGTGGAACTGTGTGAGAAGAAAACAAATATGCTCTCAGTAACTGAGACCAGAGAAAGCTCACAGCTTCTCTCTCTCTCTTTCCTGCTAAAATTAGAGACAGCAATTTCCTCGCAGTAAACGCTGTGTATGCCGCCCACATGCACCAAGAGTTAACAAGGAAAAAGACTGCGTTTAGAATCTCTAATTAGACCATGGCACTGCCATTGATCATCCCTGCAACAGAACATAGCCAGGGACAATCCACATTTATCAGATGGTGCTATTATAAGAAAGTCTATTATTGGTCAGGTTGATTCTGTTGTTAAAAATTAATATGTAATGGTGTAAACAAAACTATAGCTTCTGCTTTCTCAAACTAGTTGGTTAGACGTTGGTCCTCATCAAATAAATTCTCCTATTCGATGGTCTGTTTAAGATTGATATTTCCAAAAACAAGAGACTTCTACCTGAGTCTTCTGTGTCATGATCTTCAATAATACCCACAGCAACTCCCATTTCCATGCACTTCTTGCTGTGGGCTTTGGACTTCATGTGCTTGGTTAGGTTCCCTGTGTGGTTAAAGGGAACAAAGAGGTCACTCAGGTGGGAGGCGGATACAGGGCATGGGAGTGGTTTACATAAGCATGACATGTTCCCAAGCACTAGCACTATGTAATGGGTGAGTAACTGATAAAGAAGTTCTTAAAGGAACGTGGGCTGGTCTGACACTGTGTGCTGTTCTGCAGTGCCGCGTGGGAAGTTCAACTGTGATGAATCATACTGGCTTTTTTAAGAGAACAGGCACAGTCTTCAAAAAAGCAGGTATGAAAAAAACACTTTGTACAGAAATAATATCCAATCATCCCTAAGAATTATCTAAATTACCTAACTGTTCTTGAATCCTGACACATATCATTTATAAAATTAATTCTTTCAAGTTAACATGTTTAGATTTGTCCATATGCACGTGCATGAGTTGGCTATTTATAATGGAGGACAAGAACTAAGATTCCTTTTTGTTTTTACACACAAGCTGTGATTTTGTATTTAAAAAAATCTGGGTTAGCCTATTATTATTATTTATTTTTTGTCATCTTTTTTTTTCTTGTTTAATATTTAATAATATAAAGTTCTGTTTATTATTTGTAATCATTAATAATTACCATTTGAGGAAGAAAACAAACTTTAAGCATAACTTATCAAGTTTAATATTCAACTTATTAAGCAATAATCAAGTTTTTTGGACAGAACCCACCTTTGGTCTTGAAAGAGAAGTTGCAGTGCGTGCAGTGAAATGGACGGATGTCCGAATGAGTACGGATGTGTTTCCGCAGCATGCTAGGTTTCTTGCAGCGAATTCCACATTCTTCACAGATATATTTTCCTCTTCCACGTCCTCTCACGTACACATACTCCTCATTCGACTTGTAACTGAAAACATAACACATATAGCACATTTTAGAACACAACGTCCTGTTAAATATTTGTGAAGTGGTGTAAAATAAAATAGATTTTACAAACCCTCCATCAAAGATCTTCACTCGTTGGGGTTCAGATTTGGAAGAATCTCTGTCTGACTCGGTCTGATTAATTGGTTGAGTCTCTGGTTTTGTTTTTCCACTATTCTCGGTTGGCACAGATCTTTTCTGAATCAAAACCTGAAACAATAAAAAATACAAAAAGATTATTGTTAATCATGCATGTACCAATGCATAACAAATGTGAATGTAAAAATGTAAAATGTAAAATAGCAATCTGTATGTTCAAAATTCTCTTACTTTTGGCAATATGTCCTTTAGCTTTCCAGAGTAGGTCAAGATGTCAGATTTCAAAGTTGTTGTCTTTGCTTGGGTGTAGTGTATTTTCTTGGATGTCTGTTTGGAGTCAAACAGTGACATGACCACTTTTGTGGGAAGCCCCAATGGATTGGGATTGTTGGGGTTTACTACCCATGCAGAGTAGGCAGAGATCCTCTGGTCTGCCTGTTGAATGTGGAGGGGTTTCCTTTTCATGAGAAAACACCAGGTGAAGGTTGTAGCTGTTTTCAGACTAGGGAAAGACAAGCGATGACTGTCTCTGGTGTTGACAACAGACACAGAAGAAGCTAACTTCACTTGTCCCTGAAATATTGGAGGCCTCAGAGGACATTTGGATGGAGACCAGCGCTGTTCCTCAGGTTTTTCTTGTGGCTTCAGAGTGGAATTTTCTGGCATGGTATAGCTTTGAACTCTGGGTGAAGAACATGTTGCAGGTGTTGTGGTAGGAGTTCTGCTCTCCATTTCCTGTTCACCGACCACCGTTGTTGTCTGAGATACTGGTGTCTGGGTGTTCTTGTCAGCTTCTGAAGTCTCTGGCAATTGTTCTGGGGCATCAGTCTCAATTGGGCTATCCACTGGCTCTGTGGTGCAGACCTGTCTAACTAGCATTAACTTCCTCTGCCTGGTAATTTCTGACATCTTTGAGTTCAAGTAGTTTAGAGATCTACCATCCGTGAGGCATGCAGCTCCATGCTCATCTTTAGCCCGTTTCTGTGTTTTTTCCATAGCAATGTCCAGGCTATTGGCAGGAGAGAGCATACGCTTACTTGAGGCAGTAGACTCTTGAGGGCATAAATTTGCAGATGCCAGTTTTTGTGTACAATGCAGTGAACCAAGGGACAGGATGCTTTGCTCAGTGGTTTGGTTTTGCTCAGTAGATTTCATATTGTTTTTCATCTGTACAGCAACAGACCCAGGTTGCCTGTGAGCTTGAATTTCTGGTCCAGTCTTTGAATCACTGTTCGCAACATAGGGAACTGTAGGGAAGTTAACTTTAGAAACTACAGAAGCAGGTGCTAGGGTGTGCTCATGGGTGATTAGAATCTGTGGTACAGGTGTAGATACTGGTGTTATATGAGATGCTGTATCAACTTGCGGACCAGCAGGCAGTACAATTGGGGGCTTAGTGATTACAGCCGGATAACCTGGTTGTGCTACATAGACATTTTGCATTCCATCATTTGACTGAGAGACTTTAATTTCATTAGCAATTGGTATAGTTATCACTGGCAAAGTTATTTGGGTGCCTTGTACACCTGCTAAAGAGTATGTCTGACCTGTTTTCAGTACAGGGCAATTCATTTGGTATTTAGGTACAAAGCTCTTTTTATTTTTTTCATCAGAGCTCTTCTGAACATCTGTCTGACCAGCCACCATTTGGAGCAGAGGTTGCACATGGCATGCCACAACCCTTGAGGTCTGATGCCATGGATGTGGAAGACCATGAACTTGAGGTTGTTGGATTTGGCTTCCAAGGTTGATGCTTTGAACCACTTGCTCAATTTTCGGTAGTGGGGCCTCAACAGAATGTAGAGAAACAAGTGAAGATGTGTTCATATTTACTAACCTCGGTTGGGACCCAGAGCATTCATTAGTAAAAGAGACTCTTTGGATGGGGGGAGTCTGTTTCACTGGTAATTGAGGTTCTGGTGCGATCTTCAAGGACATCTGACGTACCAGAGGACCCCTTCTTCTTTCAATGAGAGGCACCTGGGTAGCTGGAGGACAGTGTGTCATTTTTGGCAGGGCAGTCTGCATTGGTGACAAAGGCCTGTTGGGTGACATGCTGCTGCAATCAAAGGATTTGCTACGGTAGTCACAAGAAATTTCCAATGATGACTGAGTGCAGCTAATTTGTTCTGAGGTAGCACGTCTCATCATGCCTGGCACTCCAAGAGTATTGTTTGCTACAGGGATCCCTTGCGCTTCAGGTGGCTTCCCAACACTATCAGCCCTTGATGGGCTGTCAGATCTTGGTGGATCATCTCTGTCAAAAGAGGCTGAAATACTAGAGCACCTTGACAAGCTACTATCTCTACTGAGGCTACGAGAGAGACTTGACTCAAAGCTAGATTCACCAGAAGAGTGTTCCATTTGAGCAAGTCGTATGCGCTTTTTCTTTGGGGGAAGTTTTTCTGTTGGCAGTTTAGACAAGCTCTCACTCCTCTGAGGCCAGTTGAATGTTTCTGCAGGTTTCTCTGTTGATTCTACAACTGGAGTTTCATGATCTCTGTCTGGTTCCTCTGTTACTAAGATTTCAGGGACCTGAATGTTGTTCTGCCGCACAAGCCGTGATTGCTGTACAGGTGTACCATCACTAGCAATGGCAAAGGTTTGCTTACCACGAGGTTCCATTCCTTGGCTGGCACATTTGGGTGTAGACATTCTGTCATGGTAACTTTGTGAAGATAAATTCACTGCAGCCTCTTTATGACCTTTTACAGAGTTCTTTACATCCTTTTCCACAGGATCTACTGGAGATGACCTGTCAATGGATTCTGATGTTTCAAAAGAATTTGGTCGGCTAAGGGAGTTAGTATGTCGAATGACTGAAGTTCCACTTCCTTGTCTCTGGAGGTCTCCTCTTTCTTTATTTGGTGTTCTGATCTGAGCCTCTCTTATTGGAGATAGTCTTGACTCCTGTGATTCTGCAGCTCTGCCAATGATCTGTATTTGTCCTAAAACAGCAGTGTTACTTAAGGACTGTGTATGTTGAGAATAAGGTCTGCCTATCGAACCTGTAGAGGTCTGGCATGAGTCAAAACTTCTTGAACATGGAGGAGTGGTCTCAGTTGGAGACTGGTCATCATCATCTCCAACGCTTTTAATTTTCCTTCTTTTTCTTACCATAATTGGTTGCTCTACAATGCCGGTAATTACTGCATTTCTGTTTAAAAGGGCTTGCTGTCCACGCCCAAAATCTGTCTCAATGTCTCTAGCATGCATAGGCTTGTTTTTTGGACCATGCAGTTCAGAACAATAAAACTTTTTGTGATTTTCAAAATTTTCCAGTTTTCTGTAACGGTTACGGCAAGTCTCACATTCATACATTGTCCCTTTATTTTGTTGGGGTTTTCGGTTTCTTTCTGTTGCATGCTCAAAAGACTTACTTCGAAGTTCATGTGTAATACTTGGTCCATGATGGCTCTCATCCATGGAATGAACAGAGATAAGAACATGGCCATCATTTGTGGATAAATCCTCAACTGCTATCTGTCTCACTAGTGTACGAGGATGTACAGCAGGATTGGGAGTAGAGGGAGCTGAAGAGAACACATCATCATTTAGTGAACTAATCTTGTCATCAAATGAATGACAGATCCTTAGTGGGTGAGGCTGGGGAGTTACATTGGGGAAGACAGCTGACTGACCAGGTGTTGTAGGCATTGAATTACTTCTCGTAATTGGTAAACAGTCCATAGGTGGATACTGAGGTGGTACAGAAAGAAGAAATACTGGCTTGGATTTGTCTGTCGGAGTGAATGGCGATTTTGGTATGTCTGAGTTGGAACTAGATCTTCTTACTGGTGGTTTTAAATCAAATTGAAAAGAGTCTTTAAATATGTAGGATTTAGGGGAGTCAATGCTACCCCTTCGGGAAAGGGAAGTCCTCCTGGGTTTGACACTGTCTAGTTGTTTATCATCCACAACAGCCTCATTGTCTGAGATCAGCTTTGAGATGTGCTCCTCAAGAGAAAGAGCTTTGGTTTCTAATGGAGGACGCATTTGTCCTGAAGGAACTCGAGTCTTCTCAACAGGTGCTACATGCATGACAGTTGCCACAACTGGGGAAGGGGGAATTTGTGGGACTTTTGTAATGTCAGTTTCTGCTGGTGGAGTTATCTTAACAAAAGGACTTGGGGGACTCATAGCTTGATCTGCACTCTCAGAACGTGAAAAGTAGCCAGAGTCAGTGCTTCCAAGACTCCGAGGACTGAGCAGACACTTGCCTTGTGGTTGTTGAGAGTAATCAGTTGCTTGTTGCCTTTGTAGCTGGGCATGGCTGCCTCCTAGTGGTGATTTACAATGCTGATCTTCATCCTCACTAACTGAATCGTGTAGAGGACTTGTGCAATCCACTTCTTTCAGTGAGGACAGAACCATTACACTGGACCGTATGTTTGCTGTCTGAAAATCCCTTTGCCTCTGGGCTGTGGCATGTTCAGGTGCCAAATCTGTAACTCTTGGGCTATCTGCACGCAAGGGTGAAACATTTACAGGATGAACAACCACTTTAGGGAGAGCAGCAGTGACCTTTGGCTCACATCCTTTCTGAGAAACCAGTGGTTTCAGAGGTTCAAACACTAGCGAAGGCTCTGATTCTCCTTGGCTTCCTGGTACCATGCCTGCACTGTGCAGACTGCTCTCAGATAGTGCTGTTAGGCTGCTTTGTGAAGAATCTGGGTCTAAGTCTGCTGCACTGCCTTCTTCATCACTGTCCCCGCTTTCATCCACATCAGAATGTGTGGCCAGGCCTTTGTCCGACTCTTGAGAGAGGGATCCACTTCCGGAGTCTTTTACCAAACCCAGTTTGATAGCATGTGCATGAGACTTCTTATGCTTGTATAAGTTGCTTTTTGTCTTAAATGAAAAACCACACGTCACACATGGGTAAGGTCTTTCTCCTGTGTGGGATCGTATGTGTTTTAGAAGCACACTTGGCTTGGCACAAGCTCTTTTACAGTATTCACAAACATATTTCCCTTGCTTTTTTGGTTTTTGATCTTTTGCAGAGATATCAGATACTTGGCTTGCACCAAAGTTGACCATCGTTGTCATCTGAACAGGGTTGAAACCGGGTGTGACAGGGACTTGAATTGAGTTTGGTACTGTGGCTGACAAAGACTGGCATGTTTGAACAACAGGGGGCTGGCTCTGAGGGAAGCCACCTGATCCAGATGGAACAGGTGCATGTGTCAAGGTAAGTGAAGGACCCACACTATAGCTTTTCTGGAATCCTGGTTTGTCCTGTTGACGATTTCCTGACATGTTGACATATTGCTGGGTTGTGTGTTGCCCTGTAGATGCCACAGTGCTGTAGAACTGTTTGGCTGTGTTGAATGGTACAAATGAGGGTTGTGAATGGACATTGAAATTTACAGCAGGCATAGTCATAGCATAGTCTGAATAAGTGACAGGAATAGAAACTGATTTCCCAAGATGCCCTATTTGATTGCTGTTCTTCCTTTCTGTCAGTGTATTGAAATCTGGCTCCATAGCCTTGAGCAGTACCTCAAGGGGAGCACTTGTGTGAGAAGGAGATGCGTTTTTGTTGGTGCCGTTGCCACACCAGCTATCTGCCTGCACAGGCCCTTGAGCACAAGGTTCTTCTGCAGCACTTTTGTGACTGAGAGCCTGTGGCTCTAAGGTTAATAACTCTTTGTGCTCCACTTTTACAGCTCTAGATCCAGATGCATCCTGCGGTGCATTTTCAGTATCTTGAGGTTCAGGCAATCCATGCGAAGGACTGCTTGAAAAAGAAGACGAGGGTGTGGCTTCCTTCGATGAAGAAGAGATGCTTGGAGAAATGGATTTCTTGGTCTGTGATTGCTTTTTGACAGGAGATTTGGGTATTTTCTTTAGCTGGTTTTGTGCCACAACTTTTTTCCTCTTCAGTCCTTTGATGCTTTCAGAGTTTCTGCCAGTACTTTCATTTATGTCTGTATGAAAAACAAAAGAAAAAGAACACAAAAATTTAAATTATATTATATATAATACATATATATATATATATATATATATATATATACATACATACATACATACATTTTTATGAATAACTACTAGGTTACTTACTTAAAAAGTTTAACCCTTAAACATCCACATAAAAACCTACAAGAAATGCACAACTTATTTTATATTGTATTATTGTAAAGTTTTATTCAAAGAAATTTAAATAATATAAAAGTCAAATAATATACATTTTCAAATAATGTTTAAACTTTTTTCTAATAAATGATATCTTTTGATTACATTAGTTTCAGAATTTTTATTATAACAAAAATGTTAACTGAAACAACTGGCGTCTTAAACAATATTTTTTTCTTTTTACATATTACAATAATTATATGATGTTTCATTTTTGACAGTGCAATTTAGCGCACAATAACTGTGAATGTATATATTAGACATAAAGCCTAAAAACCTAAAAATGTGACAAATTTGTTTGTGTTTTCGAATACAGATTGTAGTGAACATTTGTCATCTTTCAACACGAATCGCCCATGCATTTTCCTAACAATCTTCAAAACAAACACGTCTGTTATTTTTGCTTTCATTTCCTCCTCATCTAGCAGAATACCTTTCATCATGCAAAGTTCGTAGGCAAAACAAAATCAAACCATAGACTGCACTTTCTAGAAAAAACATCAACATAAACATTTTGTGCATGTTTAACAGCACAAATCACCCAAAAGATATACAGACAACAACTGCAAAAATCTTGCTAATATAAGATGATCCAAAACATACCTAAGCAACGAGCATTGATGAATTGTAGGATGGACGAAGCACTTCAATTTACAAAGAAATAAAATAATCCTTTTCTTAACAAAACCAGTTCTCTATATGCTGCACCAATGCCTCTGACAGCTAGCACATAGACAAGACTGTTTTGGAATCTAGAAGATCTCCTGAGCTGCTACTGAGGCCCACGCATCATTATGTACAAAACCCACTCTCTGTTTCTCAACCCTCTGTCACCATCCCTTTCTCGCTCTCCCTCTCCCAACCCTCCCTAACTTGCTCTCCTACATCTCATTCAATACGGATATTGTGTTATATAGGATGAGCCTTACCTTCCATGTTCTATTATTTCTATTCTCTTAGTCAATTGGCAGAGAAAGACAATACAAAATAAGTTGCATGTAGGTGTTTATGTGGACGAACAAGCTTGTGTAAATTAATTAAATCTGTCCCTGGATTGAACATTGTCCAGAAACGCACTAAGACCCAAGCACCTAAGTCAACATCTGCTAGAAAACAAATCACTCTTAATTTGGAAAACGAAACATGGTGAAGCGCATACACAACTGAATACTGTGCACAATTACTCATTGATGGGCAGAGTTTACCGCATTTGCTGTGTTTGGACTCCCTGTGGTCTTAAAGTTATACTGAAGGCTCTTTGTGTGCCTGATGCCAAGTAGTTACAAAACACATAACCAAGCCTGAACATCTGTGGCAAGCCTGCACTTATTAGGGTTTCCCTTCTTTACTTTGCTTGGCATTGTTGGTGGAGAGAAGTGGTTAGGTGTTAGAACTACAAAATCATCATTTCCTGGATGCCTCAGGAATTCCCCAGAAATTCAAAAGGCCTCTTAGGATTTCACCAATACTTCAATCTAACCTTATTTTGTTTGTAACCTTAGTAAGTCAGTGATTAACAGACAAACTTCCTTAAATGTTTCTAGAGAATGTAGAAAGAGGATGTGAGGACATCCGTGAGCTCTGAGCTAATTAACTGCCTTTAACGGATTCAGGATTAACGTGGAGATGACTGGTGACATCACTACCTGCTGTATTTTGAGAAGTGGTTTACGCATTCTTAAACCAGTTGCATTCTGATGTAACCTGTCACAACATGACCACTAATAAAAATAGGGCCAGAGTAAATTGATTATATGTATATGTTTATATGCTACCACTGTAGATGAGTATGGTCATATTGTTGAATTAGGGTAACAAAGGATATGATTTACATTTGTGCATAGTGCTGTTTTATAGTGCCGTGTTATAATAAAAACAAACACTGTAACAGCTTATTCACTTTAGATTTTTCATTTTTGCTTTTACATAATCTATAACACGTTCCCCTTCCAGGCTATTATGCAACATCTATGCTGTTTTTCCATGTATGCTGGTAAAACATGGCTTTTAAAATAGCTGCTCCTGCATTTTTTGATCAAGCCAAGGATCCATTCACAGAGTGCAAGTGCAGCAGAGCTAAATGTGGTGGCCAATAGAGCTCCTGGAAGTTCTGGAAACCCCCAGGACATCCAATACACCTTTGAAAGCATCATGCTGACAGACTAGAGAACCTGGTCACTGATGTAATCCAGTAAAAGCAAATGGTGTTTGCTTTGGGAAGCCGAATGAAGGTACAGTATGATTGAAACAATATTGCGGAATTTGCCCTGGATTCAACACAGAAAAGTTTTTACCTTGGAACATGATTGCTGTAATGAACAGAGCAATTCAACTGCCGCACAAAGAAACTGAGCTATTCCCCTTTAAACCCACAGATGAGCTTGTCTGATCTCTGATATTAAGGAGAGAGAGAGAGAAGCTTCCGGTTGATGTTGCATTTGAAAGAAATGTTGTTTTATATGATGAATCATACCTTTGTGTGCAACTTTGGGGTCTTTGAGCTCCTTCTGTGCCTCCTCTATTTTATCTGAAGAATAAAGAGACATTTATTTTAGCCAAATCCAATAGTAAATAATAACGACACAATGATGTGGCATTTCAAGATACAGCTTTTAAAACAGAACATTAAAGTGTGTTAAATATGGAAGAAGAAATTTGTCTTTTAATATATACACAGTATTATCAATACTAGAAATACTGGCTACCACATCTACCAATATCTCACGGCTTAACAAGAAGATGGTAATATAATAATAATGGCCTGAAAAAGACACTTGACCGTTCTTCCCCACAATTCACATGTACAACAGACATTTCAAATTTCATATCATCTGCTCTGTATGTGTGAGAGGGATATGCACTCTAAGAATATACCCAATATTAGAATGCAATTATATGATTATTATATAAGAGCTGCCAGGATTGTGTGTGTGTGTGTGTGTGTGTATGTTTGTATCAACTGTATGCCTGTACAGTACATGTGCTCTAAGAAGTAAGGAATGAGAAGCAATTATTTGCTTTCACTACCTTTAGTCACAAACACATACACACCCACCCACTGCATACCCAAATACGAAAAAAGCATTGAAAAGCAGAAGATATTGGTCTGGTGTGTTTCAACCACAAAACCCCATTACAAGGCATAAGCTTGCTTTGAAAACAATGCCTCACTATAAAACAAGAACCAAAGCAGTTTCAGAAAGAATCCTCACTTGCTGTTTGGAAAAATGCCGTGGCCACTAAGACTCCCCGGACACTGGAACGGGAAAGACTCTCTTCACTGCAAGCAAAACAGGGTGGAGTGGTGAGGGGTGCCCAGTGACCGAGGTCACAGAATGTTTTGTCGCAATGAGTGGCCTGAAGGCAAACCCTTGATTATCTCCCCCACCCATCTCTTTCTCTCTCGGCAAACTCAATTTGTTATGTAACCCAATGTATTTATATACATAACCAATCTTAGGAAATCTTTCCCTTCAACCCACATCCAGTATCACTCACCACAGATGCCCTGGCGAAAACAGACAGACTTTTGTCCATTTAATGCACAACATTTAACTATTACTGTAAACATACAAAAACAATTCTGATTTTCCAAGGTCAGCATGATCTGTGTGTTCATGAGAGCCTGAACTTCCTCCAGGGCTCATCAAAACCCTC
>JAUMHI010000064.1:15615789-15629566 GCA_032359435.1 Enteromius unitaeniatus
TCAAAACCCTCCATTGCATCACATCACTCCTTACTCGTTTATTTACTTCTTAACTGCCTCAAACATTACCACATTTCATCCATCGTTCTAACACAATCACATTTTGCACCATCATATGGGGATTTCTGGATGCCGAGTCACTGCAGATGTTTAAGGGCTTTAACTGCCTGGTCTAACCACTCATCCAAATTTACTGGTCCTGCCCTCAATCGTTTGGAGCAATCAATAGATCATATGAGGGATCAGATAACAACGCTACAATGAATCACCAATAGAATCTCCTCCGTTAAACCTATCCCAAAATTCCGAAATTATATTCAACAACTCCACCAGAGATGGAAGAAGTCAAAGCCTGTGAATCAGAATTCATAATATTCTGGTTGAAGCAAAAGACAATGGTTGAGAGTCGCTTCCTTAAACATAGACTAAGTGAATGCAAAGTGGCTTCAAACACAAGACCATTGTTGAGCTTCTTTGCATACGGTAGGAAAATCATTACCAAAGATAATTATGCCTGGTTTCAACTTCAACTACATGTGATTAACACTATGTTCAAACCAGGAAAACCTTCCCGTGACAAGTAATTTGTCTGTTCACACTAAAAAAGCAAATGCTGCATGACACATCACAATCACAGCCAATAAGAACCGTTGTGGTGTTTAATAAAGGAACATGGAGTGAAATTTTGGACCAATGGGATTCCACTGTGGGTGAGGCTATGCAACACAATACCAAAATTGATACTAAGCAATGAGAATAATGTCAAACACACTGCAGTCTGATGACCTGACAGGAAAGGAACCTTGTGACAATATTAAGAGTGAAAGAAGAACAGAAACACTTCAGAAAGTTGCTAGTCATGAACCCAATGCAAAGAATCTCCTCTAGAGATTTTCCCTTCCTCTTTAAAACTCTGATAATGTTCTAAAATCATAACAGATCTGTAAATGTGGTGGATCTACAGTAGTGTTTTGTGAGGAACTCCCTGGAATGTAGACCAATTGCTCCAAATACATATTAAATTAGCATTAGATGGGCAGCAGTTGGTACAATTTCAGTTCTTCTCCACATCTTTTTCTCTTCATCCATCATTCTCTCCGACACACCTCCTTTCCCCCAACACACACGATTTTCCTTCCAAACCAACGACCACACCAAATCCAAACATCAGATTCAGTGGAAGGAGAATTGGAAAACAGAGATGCTGCATAGGGGTGGCAAATGAGGACAATAAAACAGGCTGAAATTTCCCCTGGTTAATGCTGCCATGACAACAAGGAATTCTGAAACGGCTTTCTTCTTCGAAAGAACAAGCATTGGTCATCTCGATTGGTCTGGGAGACTTCATTAGATGTTAGCGTATGTGCGCTATCGGCATAGAGGCTAATGGAAATTTAATGTTATCAGAGCTCTGGTTTTAATGGCCGTGGTAGCACGAGCAGCAAGTGGGTATACATATCAGTACATGAGTGGGTAGCCCTTATTCACATAAACAAATTTAAATGGGAGCTAGACTGCTTGTACCTGTCCTAAAGAGCACGGTCATTAGAAAATTGTTTTAGCCTCAGACTGTTCATTGGCCTTCTGATGCATAATGCAACAGAAATAGCAAGAGCTTACAAAATTCACTATTGCAATACACAATTTGAATTGAATTTAAAATTAAGAAGAAAAAAAGAAAGAACAAGCTATTACATAGGCTATTTTTTTCTATTCTACAGTGACTCAACTTTTCGGTTTACAACATCCTGCTCTTCAGTATGAAGCATGTAAATCATCAGAGGCCAGAGTGTCGCAGTGTAACACTGCTGTTAGTTTTCCACACCACGTGTTTTGACAAATAACAGAGTAGGTGTCAAAAGGTTAAAGTAATTTGCCTGATAGCGTAGGACTTGTTATGGCATACAGAGGTTGAGTGCTGTAAACCAGCCTGTCTTTCACACACACAAACACACACTAAAGAATCTAATACTAGGGAATCTAATTTAGGGAACAGTGAAATGTCCAAACACTCAACAGAGCATCTGTACTTCCATCCCAGACCTGATTACAGCAGACAGCATCTCTGCTTTTATGTCAATCTGTGGGAATCACATGACTAAAGCATGTTATGCAACCTATATGTCTCCTGTCATGCATGCAGTACACCACCACATCCACAAAAACACAGAAAGAACTAAAAGAACCATGCCGTTCAGGAGGAAATATCTGCAAGAATGTAGTGAACTGAGCGCTTCCTTTGCATGTCTTTTATCTTGCCTCTTTGCACACACATAAATACTTCTCTTCTTTAGAAACTAACATCCGAGCATGCAAGTACTCAACACACTTCCATGGAATTCACTCCAGGATTAGCCCAAATCCAGCAACCCCACACTGTTCTGCTGGGAGAAATGGAGCCAAAAACCTCAGTTGATTGCTCAAGGATTTCCACACAAAACAACACTGGATCAGTTTTGAGATTTAAACCCTTGAATTTTGCTGTGGGACTGACATTTATGAGTTATTTGTCATGTCATCTACAAAAGCCTTTTGATTGCATGTACAGTGACTTCTTGCAACATTTAAAAGGGACACATCACGTTTCACATCACAGATTTTTTTTCAGCAAGGATAAATTAAATTGATTCAAAGTGACAGTAAGCAAATCTTTTTATTCTTTATGTTAAGAAGCACAACAATTTTCTATGGAAGCCTGTTTTGACTTTTTGTCTTATAATTCTGACTTTTTTTCTTTTTTTCACTTGTAAATTATAAAGTCAGAATTGAAAAAAAAAAAAGTCCGAATTGAATTGAATAGAAAATGAAAATTGAATCGAAAGTTGCAATTCTGAGGAAACATCAGTTTTTTCCCCCCTTCAATACTGGACTTTATAACTTGCAATTGCAAGTTTATATCTTACAATTCTGAGAAAAAGTGTGTATATCACGCAATTTTGATTTTTTTGTCTTGCAATTGCAGGTTTTTTTTCTTGCAATCTCGCAGGTTTTCACCCATTGATGTTCAGTCAATTTTTGGAATGTTATAAAAGTGGTTAATTATAATTTGACCCTGTTAAATCATCACCTGAAGGTAAAACAATGCAAAGTTTATTTGCAGCCCGATAACCAAAGAGCACAAGGAACCTGGGAGACGATATACAAAAACTGTTCGATGGAAAATGGCGTATAGACCATCCTCTAATCAAGAAAAGACATTCGTCAAGAGTTCACAAGGTTCCCAAGGTTTCCCTACAGGAAGCTCGGATGACCCTGAAGCTACCAATCAGCACGTAGGAGACAAACAAGGGAGCTGCTTACCAGAAGCAGAGTCAGTAACCTTCCCCTCCTCATTACTGTCAGAGCCCACACACACACACCCCAACACAAACAAATATACACAAACTTCACTGCTACCGCATCTCAGACTGCATTACACAACACTCTTGTCTTCATTAACTGCATCATCACTTGCTGTCCAAACTTCCTCTTATCTTACTCCTGAAATGAGTAATCTCTCCTTCTCTAATTCCCCCACTCCCCTGTTGAGAGTTGAGATAAGATGAGAATGAGCGCAAGACATACAACATCAGGTTCTGCAGTGCTCCCACTAGTTTTATCTACACAAAATCCTCAAATGACTGGTGCAAAGATCCTGAAAACGGCAAGTGTTCTGAGGAGGCTCCAATAACCCCCTTCAGGATCTATCTTTCTAAGCGTTTCTCGTCTGAGAAAAGCAGTACTTTTAGGAACGTCTGAAGAGTTTGTGTTAGATGTTTCTAGAGTCAGCGGCGAAGAACAGCGCATTACTGATAAGGCGCACTACTGTGAGCCCGCGGCCGCTCTTAATAATGCATGACAATAAAGAGTCGGCTGGAATCACAAAGAGTGAAAGCGACGTGAAGAGAAACACTTTTAAAATGCAGAGCCGTACTTCAGCTTCATACATTTTCCTCAATGAATACAAAAAATAAGAATATGAATCAATAAAAGATTTTCAAGTGGTGGAGCTGGACAAGGCTGAATAGTTGAGTTTACCACAGAGAATGGATCAGCAAAGATGTTTAAATGTTTCAAAAGATTTCCATTCCAAATAAATGCTGTTCTTTGGAGCTTGTTATTCATCAAAGAATCCTGACAAAAAATTATTTTCCACAGAAATTAGCAGCAATTGTTATACGAATTATAATAAATGTTTCTTGAGCAGAAAATAATCATATTAGAATGGTTTTTGAAGGATCAAGTGATACTGAAGGCTTGAGTAATGATGAAAATTTAGTTTTGCATCACATAAAAATAAAAATGCATATGTGTCTGTGTATATATATATATACTTATATATATATATATATATATATATATATATTTTTTTTTTACATTTAACTGAATTTTAAAGTTGTTTTTAGTGAAATGCACCTGGTTTTCCATAATTCTCCCTCTCTCTCTGTCTCATATATATATATATATATATGTATTGTTTGTTTAATTACATTTTTAAGTTGATTTCAGTGCAATGCACATGGTCTTCCATTATAAGTTCTAACGATTTTCCTTATATCACAGATGCTGCACAGTTTAAGTTGCATTTAGTTTTCATTACAGTTCAGAAATAGGAACCACTGTTTGCAATGCTTATGGCAGCTCTACAGATGCAAAATAAGATTAGTCTACTTTCCTGAGATTTCACACCACACTCCTAGATCGTGACCTCGACGCTCCACCCACACATGCCACACGCATCTGTCAATGACATCCTGTGCGCTAACGTCTCTGTGTGCATCGAATCGCACGTTTTACCCACCAAGAATGCTTACAAATCAGTACCATTTGTTGTCAGCTCCTCTCAAACACACACACACACACATGACTGCCCCCGCAGGAAGTGGTGGGTGGATGCAGCAGTAGACGGAGCTGATAGTGAAGTCTGCGTGGGCACCCTGGTGAAAAATTGATCCAGTGCAGATCTTCAGTACAAACATACACCTCCTAGACTACAGTTATATTTATATCCCATAATGCAAACCCACGGAGAAAGCGTGAGACGACTGAGCGCATCATAATCAATGTTTGGTTTTGGGGAAAATAAGTTAGGGTGCTCCTGTGTGGTTGGAATGCAGTTGTGAGGGTGTTCTAGATGGCTGGATGGCTGTCACAGTGTTGCTAGGGTCTTCAGGGTGGTTGACATGGAGTTGCTACGTGATTGCTAGGTTGTTCTGGAGGGTTGTCAGGGCATTGCTATGTGATTGCTTGGCAGTTCAAGTCGGTTGTTATGCAGTTGCCAAGGTGTTCTAGAAGGTTGTCAGGGCATGGCTATGGGGTTACTCAGGTGTTCTGGAATGTTGTCAGGGTGAATTTATGTCTGTTTTCTGAATGGTTGTCAGGGCATTGTTATGTGAATGCTCAGGTGGTTCTAGAATGTTGTCAGGATGATGTTTTATCTAGGGTATTTCGGATGGTTGGAAGGGCATTACTATGCGGTTGCTAGGGTGTTCTGATGGTTCCATCTAGTAAGGCCTAGCCAGGACATTGCTAGGCCTTACTAGATGGTTGTCAGGGTGTTGCTATGCAGTTTTTCTGAATAGTTTCTACATTATAGTTAGGTTGTTCTGCATTTATTTTAGAGTCTTACAATATGATGCTAGGTTGTTCTTCAATGTTTTCAGGATGATTTTATATCTAGGAAATTGAAATGGTTGTCAAGGTGTTGCTATGCAGTTGCTCTGGAAGGTTGCTACATGAAAGTTGGGTTGTTCTGCATTGAGTTTAGGGCGTTGCTAGGTGGTTGCTAGTATGTTCTGGATTGTTGCCAGGGTGATGTTAAATCTAGGTTGTTCTAGATGGTTGTCAGGGTGTTACTATGCAGTTGCTGAGGTTATCTCAATTGATGATCTTGGTGATTTTATATCTAGGGTGTTGCTATGTGGTTGACTAGTGTGTTCTGGACGGTTAATAATGGGCAGATCTCTATTTTGTTAAAAGGACAGTCTAGTTACTCCTGCAGTTCATGCTGACATTTTTCACATCGACTCCCTTCATAAATTACCCTGCATCTCTCAATAAAGGATCCCGCTGGATCCAGCTGGGTGGGTGATTCATCTGAGTCATCTTTTTCTTTCACTTCACTTCACACACACACCTCATTCACAGCTTTAGTTATTCATCAATGGCTGATCTACCTGAGACTACCACTTGTTGTGTTAAATAATTAATGAACACTAATGCTAAACAGACTAACAAAGACAATACACATGCTAGATGTGTTTCCCGTCGCTGTTCACCTACACGCGGAAGTGGGAGTCACTTTTACGCACTGCGCATCTTTACACACACAAAAACACACGCCAATGATTAAACTCATTCTGTTACACTGTGGAAGAGCGAAGAGGATAAACAAAAATGTGCTGCGTGTCTCATATATTGATGGTGCAATGGACATGGCAGTTCTTGTTAAAGACATCACGCCACTGGAAATGGGAAGGTTCGGTGGTCGAATATAAGCATAGCAAGCTCCTGTTTTTACCTCCCATAAAGAGGAAATGAAACAAACCCAGTGCATTACAGTCTGACACAACAGCACCCAGCCAGAGCACTGTATTAAAATAAAGAAAAGACAAAGAACAGATTTTTGCTCTAGAACGCACCATTTTCCTGCAAAATTGAGCTATATCTGTAACCCACTTTTAAGAACTAGTCCTAGGTTTTTCGAAACCCAATCGAAACCAAACTACTACAGAAATAATCTGTGGACATTGAGTATCAATAATTACCAAAAAAAAAAAAAGTCTGATCGGCTTACAATTGTGTGTGCAGCAACTTGGTCAAAACTAGCACAAGTCTCTATGAGGACATTGGCGTATTTCAAAAAACATGGTCACCACTGGCCAATGAAGTTTGAGCATGACGAAGTTAACGGAGGTTGATCAGAACCAAACTCGGTGGACATGTTCAACTCATGGCCTTAAAGGTCTGTAAGAACTTTTAAAGAAATCGGCCACTAGTTGGCACTAACAAGTTTTTTGGCTCTGTAATCACATGGAGTTTTACACATCCACACAATATGCATATCATTTCATAGAACTCCTCAAAATGTGCAACTTTGCCTCAAGAAACATTGCAGTCAATCAAATCGTTCATTAATTATTAACAAATAAGTCAAAAACCTACTTTTGCAAACTAGTCCCAGGATTGATCTTGATCAAACAAATACAGAACAATTCTCTGGACTTAAATCACTCATACATTAACTTTAATTTCTGTTTGTGTGTGTGTGTGTGTGTGTGTGCGCGTGTAAGCATGCTTACTGAGTATTAGGGCTGAAATGATTCCTTGAGTAACTTGATTCCAAAAAATGATCGAGGCAAAATCTGCTGCCTCGAAGCCTCTATTAATTAATTTTAAAGTTCATGTCACGTTTTTTCGCAATGATTTTTGCATTACTGTGACAATGCACCGAGTGCAATACTGCACTCGGATGATGTGGAACACTGATGGCGAGAGCGTCTAAAAAGTGGCTGGAATTCATTCATTTTAAATGTAAGTTGGCAGTGAGAGGTTAATCTAGGTTAACTTTATGGTAATAAGCTATGACGCGTTCCGGCAGCAACCAGTCAGAATGTAGTCCACTGCTTCACAGGGCAACGGTGTGAATGCACGGCTACACTATACCGAGATATTTAACAGCTTATACCACAGCTACTTATCAAAGGAATGAGTTTACTGTCAATTAAGTTGTGCATGGCTTTTACAATTGCACATACGTAATACTAAAAAAAAAAAAAAAAAACATGGCTTGGATGAATACTTGATACTTTAGTTTGAATACAGAAAGTTGAATAAATTGTTGTAATCATGTCCCCAAGTCTAATGTGCTCATTACAACAGGTGTGGTAATTTTAGTTTGATTGCAATTAATAGGGTTTATAAATGCCATGAACTTCCTGTATGACAATAATATTTTAGCTAATATTTTAATATTAATAAAAAAAGATTCATCAATAAATAAAATGAAGATTTTTTTTTCCAAAAAAGAAACCTATTAGTTGTTCATTTTAAAAGAGCTGTCTTATTTTCTCTTGCATATTAAATATTGCGCTTTAATTGAGCAAAAGCGTTTTATCCGATTACTCGATTATTCAATGGCATTTTCTGTAGAATACTCGATTACTAAAATATTCGATAGCTGCAGCAATACTGAGTATTAACCATTTAATTTCTGTGTCTCTGTGTGTGTGTGTGTGTGTAAGCATGCTTACTACCATTTCATTTCTCTGTGTGTGTGTGTGTGTCTGTGAGTCTTTTATCCATTTTCAATGTGCTTCAATGTCAGCCATATTCAGGTTGCCTTATACAACTTCAAAGGCCTTAAAAATGCTTGAACCCCGATTATTGCTGCTTGCAGCTATATTTATTAATGCAATTAATTCAGTATGTAATGATTACATACTGAAATTACTGTGTTTAAGGAAGATAATTTAAGAAGATAATTTACTATAAAAAAAAAATAAATAAAAAAAAACATACAACTTTTTCACATTTCAGATGTGGAAGTAAAAGCTCAAGGATCTGCTTAAAACAGGGAAACACGAGTGCGAACTGACAATGGCACAAAGCTTCCCTGCTTTAAAAATTAGGCCATTTACCAACAAGACAACATTTCACCTTTTTTCAACCGTATATGACCAACCCAGATGTGAAAAGCAACACGTTACAAGTTTTGTTTTTTTAAAATGATTTTTTCAAATGATTGAATATTTTCAGATTCCGGTGTTTATATTTTAATTGTTGTTTTTAATTACGCAAATTTCATCATTATATGAATCAACTTGTAAACAAATTGGATAATCAGTTGCAAAATACGACATTCACCAAACACACACCATAAGTAAAACCAACTTAAGTTTACAATTACAAAAGTAATAGCATTTACCTTTTCACCCTTATAACAGTTTTAAAAAATATATAAGAATGACCCCAAAAAGAAAAAGAATTTGTAATAAAAAAAAACAACTGAAACCCTTAATACAGAATCAAATAACACAGAATTAAAAATTAAAGATTGGCAAACCTGTTTTCTTTGGCCACAGCTGACATGTTTCAATCTGTGACACTTCTCTGAAGTGAGTTTTCATTTCCTCTTTGTGTCAGGATAATAAATCGCATCCAGAGTGATGTGGAACAGAGTGTAGCACTGTGGGTGGGAAGTGGGGCTGTCCGTTTACAGTCGTCTGACTGACAGCAGAATAACTGCTCCCTGTCGCCTCCCATAACATCAGATTCTCTTATTGCAATTTGGCACCCCCCACATGTGCTCATTCAGTAGACACAATACTCACTCTTTCTGACTCACTCTTTATAGAGAACAAAAACTAAACAATTGTTACTCAAAATTCAAAAAAATTACTGAAACAAAATAACATTTAATAAACCCTTATTTTAATTGATCTGTTTTCGAAGGCAGCATTTCTCATTTTCATTTAGGTTAACTTGATGCACTAACAATCTTAAAATGAAAACTGGAACAAAAACATATAATGATAAACAACCAAATAATAAACATGACAAATAAAATACAAATTACTCAACTTTACCTAAAACGAGAAGACAAAATAAATGAAATTAAAACAAACACAAAATATTATCAAAACTGAAATAGTATTTCAATTATAATAACCAAACACTGCTCCTGACTGTGTTTTTAGGACTCATAAAACTAGGTATGAATCTACTTACAAAACTGTCAAAAAATCATGGTTTATCAATAAATGTAATTTTAATAAATCATACTTTTTTACATTACATGAAGTCAGTTGAAAGGGCATTGAGCCTGTTTGTCATGAAATATATATATATATATATACACACATATACATATATATATATATATATATATATATATATATAAAAATACATAAATATATATATATATATACACATACATATGTATACATATATATATATATTTATTATTATTTTTTTTTTTTTCCATTCAAAATACAATTGCCGGGGTTAAATATGACCTAGACATATTTTCTGGGAGTCATCCAACTGGCTTGTGAAACAAAAGTGTGTGCGTGTCATCTTCTAAGAAGAGTCCTGCTTGCCCAGTTAAAGTAACCACACCCTTTATTCCACAAAATAAGAGGCACTTGTGTAAATGTGGCCATGCACCGCAGGCATTCAACCACACACACATGCGGAGTCACGCGGTGGAGTGAACGGGGAATCCCTGTCAGGGCAGGCCGAGCCGTTCCTGACCAAACAAACAGATGATGTCATCATTAGCTGGAGCTCAGCGTGTGCGATCCTGTTTTATCCTGCCCCACACAATCCCTCCTTTATGAGCGAGACTCTCTCTTGGACTTCTCTTTTGCTTTCTCTTTCTCTCGGGCAGGTTTAACCCTCTAACCACTGTAGACATTACAATAAACATCCACAGTCTACAGGATAAACTTAAAGAGTCAATCTCACTAAAAACAAGTCCAGGTCACGTTTCAATCCAAAATCCTAATATAAACAATGCATTAAAATCAATGTTTTGAATAAAAAAATTAAGACGAAAAAAAAAACATGTTTAAATTTAAGATTAGGGTTTGGTTTATGTTTATTTGCATGAAATTATGCACAATTATAGAATTCATAATAATGTATAATTACATGTACTGTCAAATAAACAGTAAAAAACTGTACAATTAACTTATTAATTGTACTTTTGATTTTATGACAGCTGAGAACATAATTCAGTGGCACTTATTAGTTGCAATTAATGAGCAAAACATTTTCACATTTTTAATATCCATCAATCTTTGTTAATGTTAGTTAATAAAATAAACGTTTCATTTGCAGTTCAAGTCAGCTGAGGTCCATTAAACAATGTTAACAGAAACAAAAAATAGTGTCATAAAATGTTGAATTTAACATAATCTAATGCTTTAGAGGAGCTGTTCATATTAATTAAGATAACTACTTAATTTTAACTAAAGAGACATACTGGACAACGCCTTTCCTCTTTACAAAGTCCTTCCTGACCGCTTCTCCGATATTCTGCACTGGACAGCACAGCAAAAACTCCATGACGCTTGGCAAAGGAAATTAGTGTCACTTCCAATCAGCGCTCGGTTTGGAAACGGACATGGCCTAATCCAAGATCTAAATAGTCTGGATAACAAGATTGCAGTTTGTAATTTGTTTTTGGGAAGAAAAAAAAAGCTCTCTGGCCTGATTGTTCTGGAAACATTTCTGTGTGTGCATTTGTGTGAACGCCCTAAAAACATCGTTTCCAATCAGAACAAATTGTTTTATTCTTTAATTCCATCGAAGTTCTAGTGATTTAAAGAACCCAGAAAACCAAAACTCTGATCATGAAGAACCTATGAAGCAAAACAAGTGCTAAAACAAACAAACATGTAGGAAATCCCCATATTCTACTTTCATAACATGTTAATACTTTCATATTAGGGAAATTTTGGCAGGTTAGCCAAAGCCCTTCATTGGTTAGTTTAAAATACTGTTAAACGCTCACCCTAAATGTCACTAAAGCAAACCTTGTATATTAAGTTAAAACGTACAGAGCAAAAGAGTTTCAAGATCCTTCCTTCAAAATAAAAGTCTGTGGAATTATTTGCCAGTTTTATTGAAAATCATACATCCAATATCTTATAAAAGCCCTTAGAATCTAACGAGGTTAGAAATGAACATACCTGTGCTTTAACATACCTGTTTTACACATATTTTGAAAAAGGAAATAACTTTCTTTCTCTTTCTCACTCCCTCAGACCTAATCCAGCTTTGAGGTAAGAGTCTCTTTGCATATGAATCTGAAACTGATCTGAATGTGACAAAAGGACAGTTTGAATAATAAGAAAGAGAAAAGCCCTCACAGTGGAGGCAGAAAACTCTCTTCCATCACCGTTTCCTTTCAGAGGCGCTCTGTGAGAGAGCTGCCGAGTTCGTGTCGAATGCAGCTGTCATCGTGACTGTATCGCACCAACACAAAAGCACATTCACTCCCGTCCTTTATGCCACTGAGGTTTTTCATCCCTACTTCCAGCGAAGCAAAAGAATCCAGCTCTCATCAAAAATTAATATTACCGTATGAAAAGAAGAAAAGGGCAAGGCATTCTTTTGAAAGCTGGCGTGCCATTTACGGTAATTACACAACGTCTTGTAGACGGACTGTTTAACGCAGTAAAGACTTTCACTGGAGAATCCTTTTCAGATTATGTTTTGATTTATTTTCTGGGATTTTGCTACTTTGTATCGGCAAAAAATGTCAGTAAGGGATACAGACTGGAATCAAAACCTGTGACAAAGGACTCAGACTTCAAAATTGAAAAATATATATATATAATTTGCTTTAAATAAGTAAATAAATAAGTACTGTAAAAAGATTAATCACATACAAAATATAAGCTTTTGTTTACATAATATATGTGTGTGTGATGTGTATATTTATTACGATTATATAAATACAAACGCATGCATTTAAAAATATATATATATATATATATGTTATGTTTATATATGTCATGTAAATGTTTCTAAAATATACATTGTATGTGAGTGTATGGATATATACATAATACAGTTCACACCCATATTTTATGTAAAAAATAAATAAATAAAATAAATAAATAAAACAATACTTTTATGTAGAAAAGATGCATTCAATTGTTTAAAAGTAATAATGTTACAAAAGATTTCTATGTTAAGTAAATGCTGTTCTTTCGAACTTCTATCCATTAAGAAATTTTGTAAAAAAAAGAATGATCAGGTTTTCCACAAAAATATTAAACAGAACTTATAATAATAATATATATGTTTTTAAATGTACTTTTTTTAAAAGTACCAATTTAGCACATTAGAATAATTTCTGAAGGATCATGTGACACTGAAGACTGGAGTAAGATCACAGAATCACAAACATAAATGAAATTTTTTAAATATATTAAAATAGACAACAGGTATTTTAAAGTGTAATAAAATGAAAAATAATATAACATCATAATAATAAAACATTTAAAAATTGTATATTCTTTTATATTAAAATATAATACTGGGTAATGTACTCACTTTTGTAAACCCTCTACACAGAACAACTTATGAAAACTGTTCCAATACTAAATGGCTGTCACATGACATCATTAACAAGGCCATTTGAAAAATCACAAGCATTTCTTTGATAGGATCGAGGGCAGGATTCTCTAGCCTTATGCAAACGCATTAAATTAGCAGAAGCTCTCATGTCACTCTCCTCCTCTTCCCTCTCGAACATTAATCTCTCTATGCAGCTCTCGCCGACAACTACAGCCCGCACTAGCTACCGCTAATGTGAAAGAGAATTTGTGAGTTCCCCCGTTAAATGGATTTAGCCAAGTCATCAGCGGTGGAATTATGACGAGTGCTAAAACGGCAGGAAACGCTGTGTGTTACGGGGCAGCAAGAGAACATGCTAATCCCTGCGAGCTCATTAAGACAGGGGTGTTTAGCATTCATTCAGGGAATTCTCTCCCTAATTTAGTGCTGATGGGTAACCCTGGATTATATATATTATGAAATTCCAAAGTGTCACTGTGTAAGAAACACAATGGAAGAAATTCAATCGGTACACAGAAAAGGCTCCATTTCCTACTTGTACTCTTAAATTCAAATTTAATCCATTTAGCAGTTTCAGCCAAATGAGGTGTTTTTGGAAACATTCATAATGTTAACTATGAAAAAATGGTGACCATTTTGCTAGTAAAAGCAGTATATCTAGCATCAAAGTGTAGGCTGCTTTTCAAACCATTCAAAAAACAAAAGT
>JAUMHI010000064.1:15629666-15656788 GCA_032359435.1 Enteromius unitaeniatus
AAGTAAATATATACAGCTTCAGTCTTTTTAATTCAGAATTTACATTTCATTTAACTCAATGTATTATTTATAATTAGCCAATTGTGAAATTTACTAGCCATTTCAGCAGCCAGTCTTCAATATCACATGACCTACATGATGAAATAACTAACATGTTTTAGCGTGACCAGTGGTTTCTATGGCATTACCGTGCTGTTGCCAAGATGCTCTGGTTGGTTGAAGTCTCAGTGATATTGATATTACGGTCTCTCTAGATATGACTCGGGTTCCTCTTTGTAAACCTATTGGGATGTTTTGGTTTTAAAATCATCTGCCAGGTGAGAAATGTACATTCCATTTACTAAGGAACAAATCTCTCCAACAAGACACAAGAAACATTTGGGTCTGGAGCACGAATGCTGCAGAGCTACATAGCAAAGTTTATTAAACTCAAGCTTGAGTAATAATACTAGTCATGTTACGGTGTCAATAGTACAGCCCATTAATCAACTGACTTCCTGCTTAAATGTGTGAGTCTCAGGAGACCGGTGACAGGTGTTTCTCTGCCCCTCTGGGCTCTTTCTGTCTGTTTGGGAATAACTGAGAGTCCCTTTGGCTGGTTCAGCTGAAGTTTACGCTTCCTGTCTTAGACTGACTGAGAGCGGCACACGCCAGAAAATCCTAAGCCTTCGACACCTTCATATCTGGCCTGGGATCTGTATCCTGTAGTGCTCACCTGATAAAAACACCAACAGCTGTTCTCTTTAGTCACAATCATTGACTCTGAAGTATGAACGTGTTTTGTGGTTGGACGGTGTTGTGAAACCACATGACACATTGGCCACTCTGCAGTTATTCGATTGTTAATTCATCTTTCAGTGATGAAATTCAGTTACTTACAAGAATTCTATGTACTGTAGTGTGAACAACAAAACTAGTGGATATTGACGCATTTAAATATATAATATAAGTGTTGTGTCTCTCTAGTGTATGTACAGTGCAAGAACGAGGTACATCTTCACTCAACAGTGTTGCCAGATTTTACAATAAAAAGCAGCAAATAATAACAACCCCATAATAGATATAAATCCAAATCTAACTTTATTTTGGAAACTATCACAAACTGCACCTGCTTACTTTATTAACACCATAAACTGGATCGCTTCATGAGCCAATCCAAAAGACGCTTAATAAGCATCGCTTGAAATAATTGGATGTGGCAACACTTCAATAACATGCACTGTGAAGTAGTCTTTCAAGCATAAACAAAACACACTCTGTCAATGATATGGTATTTTAGTTCAAATCGAATATAGCTGTGTGCCAGTCATCGCAATTTCAAAAGTGATTTCAAAAGGAGTTTCATTTAAATGCAGTTGTCACTTTGCAGTGTATGTGCTGCCATTTTGATTTTATTCTTCTTAGGCTTTTTTTGCAGTGTTACGTAACAGCGAAAACCAAAGATTTTATAGCGCTCGCATTATAATCCATTGATTAGACTGACAGGATAGATGATTTGGTGGTTGCCTAGCAACATAAAAACTGCAGCGCACTGTTCTTTTTTAAAAGTCACCAAAAAACGCAGTGCAGCTATAGACCTAAAAAAATGTGTTTGTCTGATTGGGGCCTTATGTGACACACGCAAGGTTTTACAAGTTTCCAAATGGAATTCTGGAGAACAAAGACCTATGATGACAACCTTTCACAAGTGAATTACAAACTGTGAATCACAAGTTGCAATAAAAGACTTTCTGACAGTAAAATGAGATCATCTTGTCGCTTACATCATCAAAGAGAGTCTACTGTTTGTACGATTCAACCTGAACCCAGTCTAACACTGAAATTCCTAATAAAGTCACCAACAAACAAACAAACATTTTACACACTTAACTAAACAAACCCCATTTGTACTCTTATACAGCACTCAGCAAGTGTTAATTTTAGACTGTGGTTACAGAGAACTGCCAGAAACCCCTCCTCCGTCAAATCGCAAGGGAAAGTGGGTAATATTATCCTGGAACATCACGCACCGTTTTTTTAAAATCCACTGAAAACACTGCACTAATCCTAGTCTGCTCAGGATCTATTTGAATTAGGATGCAGCCAATACACAAAATCTGTGGCACTCGATTACAGGAAATACTGTGAGAATATGATTTGATTTCTGTTGGCTGTTTTGGAGCAGCATGTGTGTGATTGTGTGTATGTCAGGCTGCCTGGTGCTTCAGAGTGTCAGCCAAAGCAACATGACGAGTTACAGATCGTCGGAACAGCCGTGTGTGTGTGTGTCTGTTTGCAAGTTGTTTTCCGTGTTTTCCCACTCCGATTAGAGCCTAGCTAGAGGCAGGATTATGTAATCTAACACGGTGAGACGAGCAAAACAG
Source organism: Enteromius unitaeniatus (assembly GCA_032359435.1). Classification (NCBI taxonomy): domain Eukaryota; kingdom Metazoa; phylum Chordata; class Actinopteri; order Cypriniformes; family Cyprinidae; genus Enteromius; species Enteromius unitaeniatus. The sequence goes on from JAUMHI010000064.1 coordinate 15,632,030, forward strand.
AGAATCTACAAATAACAATTATCCATATCTCCCGTCATCTTTACCTCTAATGCAATTACCTCCCTTTTTCTCATCTTTTTATATGAATTATAACAAATTTTATGTAACATACTCACACACACTATATATATATATATATATATATAAAATTAACATAATATACTTTACATGTTACATACATATATAAAAAAAAAATTTTTTAATGTATGTAACATTCACACACACAATATATATATATATAACTAACTAATAAATAATTAAAATAATATACTAATATAATTATTTCAAAAAATATAAAAAAATAGATATATATAATATAAAATATATTTTATATAAATATAATTATAATGAATTTTATCATTATCAAATAACTTACTGCACTTAAATTGAAAGTTTACTATTACTATTAGTTGAACTCTGGCAGTTTACCTCATCTATAGGGCCAATGCATTTTTGAAAGTTGCCATAAAAAATCTATCATATTGTGATATAGTGACACAACACTAGCCGAAAGGGACATTTCCATTAGCTGACCCAAAACTGTCTTACACTAGCCTTGGGACAGCTGGTCATCCTTACTGTTGAGCCCCGCTTACTCAAACATCACTTTGCTAACTTGATTCATGCTCACAGCTCCCTGTCTTTCTCTTCGTTTGATTCATCCATATGATGAAGGTCTTACAGCTTCAGCTGTAGCCCATCAAATGCCAACTTCAAACTCGCAAACCAGAAACAAACTCTCTTACTCAAACAAACACACGCGTGGTTGCATGAAACGTCCTGTGACTGTGTTAACAGTTTTCTTGCTCGCTAATGGGGGTCATTTGTCTTTCTGGAGTTAATGTAAACCAGAACTCTCGAGCCAGGTCTGTACTGTGTGTTTATAGCACTGCGTCCATCTCTGACTGAGTTACGTAACTGCTGTGGGCTCATCCATTCTGGGCTGATCCTCTCCACCCAACCCATCAGTCAGTAAGTCCTCGGGGTGGAGGAGGGGAAATATCCCTTGTGACCCCGCATAACCTCAATCACGACTCCTAAAGGTTAGCAGGAATCGCTGATAACAGAAGAGTGTTGAAAAATAAAATCAAGAGCATGTATATGTTGCTCTGGCAATGTTCAGTGTTAAAGCAGGCCACCTTATTAATACTATTAACCCTAGGACCAGACAAAGAGTTTTTTGACCTTGCTGCACTAATCGAAGATAAGATACAGTACCTACAATACCTACAGTAATCTTGACATACCAACTGACATTCACAAGGAAAAAAAGGTACAAAATAATAACAATAAAAATGCTATAATTAAAATTAAAACTATTTAAATGACAAATAACAAATTTAATCAAACTCACTTAAAATCTCAAAATAGAACAAATATGCAACTATTAGACATGCAAGAAAAATTAGGAAGCATTTAAATAAACAAATCTCATACACCAGTAAAATAAATACTATTTAAAATTCTGGCAAATTTGGTATCAATACAAAAATACGAATGTAAGTTGGCCTATCAAACAACAAATAAATTAACAGAGCAACTGCAAGGCTCTCAAACATGCTCATAATATAAAAATATAAATACAAACATAAAGCTGACCAATCATGCAACACTCGATGCGTTGACAAATCTTTTAACAGAAACAAACAAACAAAAACATCTGGCAGATGAATCCAGCCAATTGCACACTTTCAACATTGAAACCACAAACTATTATTTTAAACATATATATAAATTAATAATAATAATAAATAATTTTTTATAAATCAATAAAACAATTCAATAACAACAAGTAAATAAGTACTTAAAACTGACCTATTAAGCAAAATGTTAACCAAACAAATAATTAATTCATATACAATGCTGACCAATTTCCCAACCCATTCATAAAATGCAAACATAAAGTGGACCAATCACGCAATATCAAAAAATATGATGCAAGCATTAAGCTGATCAACTGTGCAACACTTTCAGAAATACTATAGTACAAATCTGGCCAATCATAAAAGACAGACAAACAGCCAATCATGCAACATTTCAAACACACCTAGTCAACAAGACTACAAAAAGACGAAGTCAATATGATTGCACACCTCCACATCAAGTACCTGAGCGGTGCTGATATATACTGACGGCAGGGCTTCTTCAGTTTTCTGTATCAGGACAAGCTGGATTTCCCTGAATCGCAGAGGAACGCCGCTGGGGAACACCTGGACCTCCCCTCAGAGTGTGTCCTCTCTCTCAAACACACACACACACCGCATAACCACCTCCGACCACAACACAGCGGACAGACCTCGCCTAGAAACTGTTTCTTTCGCTTTCGTCTGAAAAGCCGGCTGGGTGTTGATAGCTCACTCACTCACTCTATAGCTACCGTTTACCAACCCTCCCTTGTTCCCTCCTTCCCTGTATCTGTGTCTCCTCCTCCTGCGCTCTTTTTTTGCCAGCTACTTTTTTCAGTGTTTTTAATCCCATGCGCTAAATCAGGGAAAGCCCTGACTACCACCACGCTGACTTCCTCCCTCAGCGAATGAGAAAGAGAGAGAGAGAGAGAGAGAGACACACACACAAAGCAGGACTGAAGGTCTATAAAAAGCTGGCTGCCTAATTCCTTCGGCTGAACGCTTTGAGCCACGCACACAGCGGTGGAAGCCGAGAGTTTGTCAGCATCAGATTAGCTTCTAACCCACTTGCAGAGAGTCGCCGCCCACGTTACCGCCATGCACTCCTATTAATATGTGACTCGGGCCCACACACTCCACACGGCATGGCTGCCTACTCAAAAAAAAAAAACATAAACATGCTCAGAGACGTGCACAGATGCACACAGAAACACTTGAATCTTTCAGGCCAATTACAGCAATTAGCCAGATTTACAACAAAATTTGTATATTACCAAAACTCTATATAGAGATGTTACATCGAAACATCTTGAGATTATGAATCATTTTGAATATGCATTATATAGAATAAGCATAAGGGCACTGTGTATCTCTCACTTCCTAAGACTACATGGTATGTTTTATGAAAAATGTGAGTTATATATCATTGTTGGGCAATGAGAAACCCATATTGTTAACCATAACCCTTAAGTATCAGAACACTTAGTTAAAAATGTGGCTGGTCATAATCATGACATTTTCCTGTCATCTGCTGTGGTAAACTACACCCACACGCACATAGAAATAGAGGACCGCGGTCCCACACCTGTGTACTAGATACTAACACAGCGGAAAGCATGCAAACACACAAGCTTACCTACACAGCTGTCTGTGGAGCTCTGGTTAACACTTGCTAGGTCTGTGTGTTATGGGTGGGTGAGCTCTGTTCTCATACTCATACAGACACACACATGGACATAGATTTAGTCATCATACACCTAGACACACACTTACACACCTCAGGTGCAGTTTAGTCAGAGCCCAGCGGTTCTCACGCTCAGAGCACAAAAACACTTTACCTTTATCCTATAAACAAGCCCTCACACATTCACAAACAGACTCACAACATTAAAAACACTAAAAAGCTGACTGATAAATGCTAGGTTGTGAATGGCATACTACTGTATCACACTGCTTGTCTGGTTTGTGGAGTATGCAAGTATGCATTATGCAAATCACAATACATTTTGGGCAGTGCGGAGTATCCAGTGAGTCCAAAATGCAATGCACCAGACCTGATCGTCAGTTTCCAGGTGTTCCAATTAACTGTAAACAATATCACAATTTTTACCCATGCGATCAGACATGGAATAAATAATTTCATGGAAAATTCTTGGTAAATTATTTGGGTAAATTAAACATACAAAATAAAAAGGTCATGAGACTTGTGTGAAATTTTATCTTTGCATAATGCTTCATTTAAATTTGTGGTTACAGAGGCTACATTCAATAAAAAAAAAAATACAGGAAAACAGGTGAAATACTATTGAGATTCAAAGTAAAATTTAATGAAAACATTTCCAGCATCATTGCTCTAGTCTTCATTGACACATGGTCCTTCAGAAATCGTTCTAATATGCTGATTTGCTGCTCAAAAAAAGTTCAGAATCATCTCAATCTTAAAAACAGCTGCTTAATATTTTTTTTTTAACCAACTGTGATACATTTCTCTCAGAAATGGTCCCGCTATATTAGATGGCCTTAACTACTATATACTTGCATCAAAATATTACAAGTACAATGCACTTATTGTGGACATATTGTATTGCAAAGCACTTTTGCTGCTAATGAGGTGGGATACAGGTAAAGTTAGAGACAGGTTTTGTGGTATGGGTAAGTATAAAGGTGGATTAAGGTGTAAGGGGTGGATTAATTATAAATGATATTACAGAAATTAATTGCAGATGTCATTACATACAGGTAATTAGAAAAATATTAGTACAATGTTAAAACATGTATGTACACAATGAGTGCATTGTACCAAATTATTCATTTAAACATAAGTGCATAGTAGTTGAGGCCACCTAATATAAAATGGGACCGAGATCTTTATTTGAAAAAGAAAAAAAAACATCCAATCAATGCTGAATAAAAGTATTAATATCCTTTTTTTTTCTTTTAAGTACCAACCCCACATATTCAAATGGCAGTATATAAAAGTGTACAGCATAAACTGCACAATACTCCAGTATTCCATTGCGAACGCAGATGAAATCTTCATCCTGTTAGAGGCTTACAGATTTGTCTGGGTGCCGCCCGTTTGTTCTCCCAACAGGAAATGCTTGGTTTCCAACAAATTTGTTTCTAATTTGTGGATTTATGAAAGGGAAAGAAGAGGGAATGACTCAAAGGAGATTCACAGGAATGCTCAGACCCCCCCATTTGCAGAATTCCCATGGCAACAGCTGCTGAAGGAACAATACGCAATAACCTGAGCTCTGCCAGAGGGCAAATCAGAGCATGAACCACAGCCATATCCTGCTTCACATCAGTCCACCTCTTCCCTATTCATCCCTCTCTGCCAATCATTTCCTTTCGTCTGACTTTCATTTTTTTCATACATCCATTCATACCAGCTCGCTCTCTCCATATGTTCATAGCAGAATGGTTTAACCCTTTCCTGTTCATGATCACTAACCATTCATCAGGTTTTTGCATTCACATTTTCACATGCCTCCTTAGCTCTCGTTCAGCAATCAATTTCGGCTCCTTCTGTGAAAGCGACTCATTCACAAGCCAGCCCTGACGGTCATTCCTCTGCAGAAATCAATATGGAGCATTATTATATTTCACAACCTCTTCGATTTAAATCATCTATGCCTCTCAAATAATTTAGTTCACTCCCTTTATCACAATAAACTAGAAATATAATTATGATGTCATCACCTCCTTATCGCCGGGCTTTCAATGGATTTTTCTCACTTTATTCTGGGTTAAAAGGAATATCAGAGTTCCCACAACATATTTTCTGGATAATAAAGAACATCTATAGATATAATCAAGTCCCACCCTACAGTCTTTTCCAGTGTATATATATGAAATAAGTTTATTAACTGGGAATGACGATTTACATTGGCTTTAATAAAGAGTTGTTATTATTATCATGAAGAAACTAAAAGGAAAGAAATACACTTTTAAAGTGAAATCAAGCTGAAATAAAATCTAAAATTAAATTTGGACATTACAAATATTTACAACATGATTTTCCTTAAAGCTGCTTTAAAACAAAGTATTGTAAAAAGCAAAATACAAATAAATGATATGTGAAAGTTGGCTTAAATATTAGATGAAATACTTAAACATATTGCAAATAAATTGCAACTAATAACAATAATAATAATAACAATAAAACTCATAACTCTAACTAAAAATAAAATGAAGATACAAATAAATAAAACATAATAGATACATTTATATAGACACACAGACAACAAAATTGCTAAATAAATAAATAAAGGCTAATAATATACATATAAAAGCTAATTCACAAAATAAATATACATTTTTTAATAAACGTATTTGCTTTTTTAGTTTAGTAAATAAAACATAATAGATATTTTTCAAAGAACTAATAAAAATGACAAAAATAAGGAAAAGAATAAAGGTTAATAATAAAAATATAAAAGCTAATTCAAAATACATTCATATAGATTGATGGGTGGGGAAAAAAATAAATTAACCGGTAACATCAGCACCTAATTTTCATGATCCAATCAAATTCCAGGGAGCAAAATTAAGCCCCACCCTACGTTTCTTCCCTCTGAAGATTCAGTTTCACTCAGATGCTAAATGCACTGTAAATGCGGGTTTCATGTTCAAAGATGTTGTGGATATGCAGTTTCAATCTGCCTACACAATCAATTTTAATATCACCCCAATAAACTCCTGACCCTGCAGTGAGCAGCACGAGTTTCCCACAGCACCGCTGATCTGACGCTGGACAAGATCTGGCTGGCAGCCTCACATCATCCACAAGGTGCTTCACTTTCATAATGGGCTGAATCTCATTAGCATGGAAAACACTTCACCTGTCTGAAAAGCCCTTCACAAACGCAATGGTTCATTCAGTGCTCCCTCGTATGATTATTTGCCTTTCCGAGCCTTAACTCTAATTGTTGTGATTTCTCCTGCCTAAACCATCATGTGGATCTCAGGTGTTAACGTGCTGCAAGATATTTTATAATCAACCAACAATACTACAACAAAGAAAAGCGTGAATGAAAATTTACTTTACCATTAACTAGCTTCTCATATAAAAGAAAATTCATTCATTAATGATAAATAATACTTATTATTTTATTAAATATTATTATATACTATAACATGCAAAACCGCTATAGGTGTGGAAGCTATTTTTACTTAGAAATAGCTAGACACACTGAATTGAATGTTACATATTGAAGTAGGAAAACACTTAAGGGGAAATATATTATTAAATTATGAATGAAGTATTAAATAGCATTACAGTGTAATTAGTTTTACATGAAAACAATACAGGTCTGTTTGTAAAACTTATGTATTAATTTAAGGTGGCACTTAAAATAAAATCTGGAGAGAGCTGGATGCTTCTGACTCAATTATTTGTATGTAATATTATATGCTGTTTCTAAGACAATCTGAAAAAAAAAAACAAATAGACAATTCACTCAGCTTCGAAGCACAAGGACACAGCCGAGGCTGAAAGCAAAGAGAGAGAGAGAGAGAGAGAGGTGTCCTGCTGGTGGACAGATTGTGGCGAGGGTCAAAACTCACTCTGGCTCTCTTCCAGCGAGAGTGTGAATCAGTTTTAAAGGGGAACAGTCATTTTTGGCACACTTGCACTTCTACAAACACACAAACATTTCCTTTAAGGGACAGACTGAAATACAAGGTCAAAGGGCAAGAGAAGGGTGTGACCGAAACACTTCCTCGGAAACCGTTCCTGATCAAAGCACTTGGCGGATGGGAAGGCACAATATCTATTTTAAAATGGTCAAAATCAAGCAGGAATATAGCAAAAAAAAAAAAAAGAAAAAGTGACTTCACCTGCATGTTTAAGATGCTCCACAACCACATTTCTTAATAATATTATTAGATTAGCTGCCTTAATACTATGCTACATTATGTATTTAGTTATTCTGAAAGCATCTACCGTGCAAAAGTTTACGATCAGTAAGATTTGTTTAATGTATTTATAAAGAAGTGTCTTATGCTTGCCAAGGCTGCATTTATTTAATCATATATATATATATTTTATTTTATTCAATAAAATTGGTATGTGCTGTGGTGAAGAAGAAACATTTCTTATTCTACTTATTATTACCAATGTTACAAATAATTGTGCTGCTAAATATTTTTGTGGAAACTGATTTTATTCAGAATTCTCTGATGAATATAAGTTTACAAGAACAGTATTTGTTTAAGGTAAAAAAAAAAATGTTTTTGATTATTTTGAATTTTCAAAGAATTACTGACCCTGACAGTATACTGTTAAACAATTAATCACATTCAGAATAAAGTTTACATATTATATACGTGTGTACTGTGTATATTTATTATGTATGTATGTACATGACATATGAATGTAAATATTAAAGTAAATTAAATATTAAATTATAAAAAATATTAATTTATATGAATATATATGTATGCATATACATACATGCAAATGTTTTCCAAATATACACATGCACGTGTGTGTTTAGATATAAATATTAAATATACACAATACGTACAATTATTATGTAAACAAAAACTTTTATTTTGAAAGCGATTAATCGTGATGAATAATTTGACAGCACTAATTTAAGTAAACTTGCTAAATTATTTACATCTCATTTGCTATAATAACAGTCATGTACTGCATCAGCTGGGTTTAAAAGCCTCCAAAATCATCATCACCCAACTCTCTGATATCTGCCACAAACACTTGCTCCCATTGTTTGCAGTCTCATGATACAGAGTCTCTGTACGGTCTGTTATGATAGTGACCTCAGAAAAGACACGAGGGATTGGAGATGTGTGAATGGAGGAGAGCAATCGGCACAGCTGCTGGAGAAGCCCAGATTCCCCGTCAGAACTGGAGGAATTTCCAGAACGGACGGGGTGAATCTGGCATTGTGCTGGGGAAATCTGCTTTTGTGCGCCTCTGAAAACACACACAAGCGCAGGCAGCGGATTTTTCTGGCTTTGAGATCCAAGTACACACGCACACATAAATAAATCCTTAAAGGAATAGTTCACCCAAAATATAACAACCTCCCAAAAAACCTGATACTGTATAGCTACTAGCAAATAGGCCTGAACTATAGCATATGAGACTTTTTTTTATATTATTTTACTTTTGAAGCTCAACAGCATCTATTTATTAGTTGTTATATCTGAATATGCTGCATTATTATATCCTTTTCTCTGTATTGCATCTTTTTTTCCTTCCTTTCCCCTCTGTATGAAAGTCACTTGGGTTACCGGACTCCCGCTAGGTCCTTGGGCTCCCGTTCAGGGCTGCCTCTTTATCAAACTACCCTTCTTTCTCTCTCAATCCTTTCTTCTCATCTTTCGTCATCCTCCCATTTCCATTGGGGTCTCTCCCACAGATAATCAATCGTTCACCCAGTCAATCCTCCTTCCTTAAAAAAAAAAAAAAAAAAGAAAAATCCCTCTCTTTCTCTTGCCGCTTCCTCCTGCAGTCAGACGCAGGAACGGCACCTGCACACACAGACTCATGCTGCTCCTGTTGCCCTAGCAACAGCTAGATCGAGCTTCACTTGTGTAAACCGTTAGGCTTTGCCAGTGTTGTCTCGCACACACTCACACACACACACACACAGGCAAGCCCCACACAGCACCCATATAAGGGTTTCTGGTGGTCGGCAGTCAGGGTTTGATATCTTTAGAGCAATTCTCCTTTCAAACAAAGCCGCATTCACAAAAAAAAGAGAAGTGTGCAACTTTAGATGACGTCGAGATGAAATCGAATTTGCTTTCCTAATGCTGGCTCTCAAGACTTATTGTGCACAATCCATCAGTGCATTCTATTCAAAGTTTGCAATATTATATCAACTTGAAAAATGACTTTCTATTCTGACTGATGTCAACTTTTAGGAAATGCAACGCTTGATTAATGTATACTCATTGTTTTAGCCTACTGTTGTAACGCAGTCTTTCTAAAACAGTAATTAAACCCAGTAATTTAACATTAATGTTATAAACATTATGGAAATTAAAGCTAATAATGATAGATCTGGAAATTAGGCGTTACCATCGGGATAACTGATGTTTTTTAATCTAAATCCAAATCTACAAAAAGCTTTTCATTATCTAAAAGCTGAAATAAAAATAAATTATAAATATTTAATATATAAACATTAAAAAGAAACAAATGGAAATTAGAAATTCTGTTTTTGTAATATTAACTGTAAGCCTGTATAAAAGTGCTACAGTAAAAACCTGTTCATGCCCACCAAATGTAACATTTTTAATTTACAGAAAAATATTGTACATTGGTACAGACCTGCAAATTAAAAACAAACAATCATTTTATTATTTACAGTGAAAACGGTAAACTGCCATTCCTGCAATTCTCTGTATAAGACTCATTTGATGGTATGTTGTTTAAATAATTTTTCTTTCATGCTAGACATCTCATGTTGTTTAATTCATGTTTTTTTTTGCATTATTTTACTGTCAAGTGTGTCACCATAAAGGCGTTTTGTATTTATGTGCATAACACTAAAACATTGCTACAATATTTTTAATGGGTACAGCTGCCTTTTTTACTGTACAATTCAAACGTGCTTAGAAAGTGTACTAAAGCTGAACTTAAAAAGAAGTACAAAAAAATAGCACAACTAAGAATTACAATGGTTCAAAATTGATCAAATTAAAAGAATATAAAACTAATATAACACTCCTATATGGATCCCACAGTGCACAGCAAACTCACATTCAGAGCTGATTTTATTCTTTTATGAAACACACACTTCACATGATGAATCAATTTCGCCTTCATACTTCTTTTATTCTTAAACATTGTTTCACTTAGAAATAAAAATCATATTATAAAAAGCAAAGTGGGTCACAAATGCCGTTTTATGACTTTCAGGACAGAAGCCTTCAAGACTCGAACGTACCCAAAACCGCTGTTCAGCTTAAAAAGAACAAACGCTGCAGGGTTACACAAATAAGACCAGCAAGAATGTTCACTGGATCTGGGATATATTTCTGGGATTTACTTGTGGGATTTAATTAATCCGTGCCGTTCTACGAACTTGAAAGCTACATAGTAAAATTTAACAAGTTTGCCGTTTTTTTTCCATTCACAAGCAGCGGTTTTTTATAACCGCAGAAAACAAAACACGCTGGAATATTCTGGCCACTAGTGTGACATAGTGTTTGAACTGCAATGCGTTTAAACAGAGACACAAAAAGAGCATTACAGCATGCTGACAGACACGGCAGCAATGAGCATGTGGTGCACTGACTGCGTGGAAACACAGAGAGAGAAATAAAAACACACGTGTCCACGCTATCTTAATCTGTCGTGTCAAACAAAGCCGTTTTAAACACAAAACCCGAAGGCCTAAACTCCTGTACACAAGCATAGATGGGCATATCCTCTAAAAATGTGCATATGAATACACAATCTCTTTTAAACATTAAACCGACATGCAGGGCTAGCACAGAAATACCTCTGTGAATCAGCTCTGAGGAGAAAATAAGGCAACACGCAGGCCTGAAGTGTGAGAACACACACACTCGCGCAATCCTTTTAGCTTATAGCAGGTGGGTGGCGTCGGTCCAGCATTAGTCACTTCGGTCCGATACACAGTCAGAGCTTGACAGACATTCAGAATGAAAGTCTGAATGGTGTTCAGGCACGGTGAGGGGGTGGAATGAACGAGAGAAAAAAAGAAAAACGAAGAACGAACAATAGCCAAAAAAGACCTTGTGTGCAGTAAGAGAGAAGCAGTGAGCTGCAATTTTACCCCGGCTGTATTGTAAACCCTATGAGAGGAAGCAATTTGAGGGTCTGCAGGACATCTAAAAGCCTCACAGAAGAGGACAAGCACATAAGAGTGAGGGTAATTTTTACCATGGTAACCATAGTTTCCACCAAAACACTGATACTACAGTTACTGTTGCTACTGTAAAAGCCAAAAGCCAAGACAATGGAGGCTGATATTGAGTTACCGCAGTCTTTTTTGCTGTAGCTTTTAGCAAAAACTACTGTTACCGTTGTACTTTTCTTTTGTAAGGGTTTCTTTTATAACAGGAGCCAATCAAAGAACGGTGTAAATATATTTAGAAGCGTCCTTGGCAACAGATTTTGCTTTTTGTTACACTAAAGCAATCACAAACTGAAACACGACACCTTGCTTTTGTAACAGATTTGAACCAATTTGTCAGTCATTTCTGTTGTTAAAGAATTTAAATACTTTTATATTTGACTAAACAAATGTGAACATCTAAATTAAACCATATTCTTACTTACAAAACAGAATTATGTTATGTGTAAAATGTAAAATGATTAACCATCCATTTTTCACTGTATGAACGATTCCTATGGGAGTTGTTCAAAAGTTGTTTGTTTTGACTAGAAATTAATGCTTTTATCCAGCAAGCGAACATTAAATTGATCAAAAGTGACCGTTTAAAAATGTTACAAAAGAATTATTTTTCAAATAGAACTTTCTATTAAATCAAAAAAGCCTGGAAAATTAGATTGATTTCTAAAGGAACATGTGACACTGAAAACTACTTGCTACTGAAAAACCAGCATTGCATCAGAAGAATAAATGAGATTTTATAACATACTCAAAAAGAAGACATTTCTTTTCAATTGTAATTATATTTTAGCTTTTATTGTATTTTTCATTAATATAAATACACCCTTTGTATACGTATAAGAAAAATTATTCAATTAAAAAGATCTTATTGACCCCAATTTTGCAAATTTTCACATAAATTGAATTCTATCCACCCTTAGTAGGCAAGAATAGGGATTAAGACTCATTTTGAAAGTAATAATTGCATATGACTCCTGATTTTGCACAATTTTTTTAATTATTAGGTTTAGGGGTGGGGTTTACAAATTACACCTAGTAAAATGTGTTTTAATTACTGTGAAATCGGTTTAAAAAGTCCACACACTGCATTTAAACAAAACATACATATACAAAGCATATACAAAAATACATTCATGCTCATTATTAATGAATGAGACCCATAGTGTGTTAAAAATACTATGCCAAGTATAATGTCCCTATAAACTGTAAAATACATCATTTTAATGTGCAACTGAGCTTCTTTTTTGTTTTTTTGCATTGCAAGTGTGCAACATCTGACTGATTATAACAGAAACTATTTATTTTCATACTACAGAAGTGTAACTCCTGCAAGGTTTCTGAATGAATGGCCTGCATTTCTCCACCAGGAAAAGCCCAGGATGAGCAAACAAAGAAACTACAAATGACTGCAAAACCAAAACGTGCTGGACCCAGTTTCTCTTTGTAAAAATGTACTTTTTAAAAGCTAAGCTGTTAAATTTATAGCTTAATTACTGGAAAGAGTCAGGGTTTCCATGGATAGGAAGGAATAAAAAGCTGAATAATATCTTTTCCCCTCATTATACGTACACGTTCTAAAGCTGTTTTAAAAATCTTTGCTGACCAAAGTTAAACTGGTTTTGATAACACACACATGCACAATTGTTCCATGCGTCTCTCACATTCAGTTTTTGTTCTCTCACACACTCTTAAATTTCTCTGTAAGGTTTGCAGGGAGCCAAACAGACATGGCCAAACCTGTTGCTGCGCATCTGTTTTAGTTACTGTTGCTAAAACGAAGGGTGATCCCAGCCGCAGGGAACAAGCAGCGCGAGAAAGAGAGAGGGTTTCACTTACTCAAACTGTACAGTAAAGTGCGGAAATACTGGTTTGCCCTCATATGCATGACACAACAGGTAAAAATCCTGCCTTCTGAAGCCACAGCAAAACTCTAGCACTGCATCTCTGTTGAGATTATCCGAAAGGTTACCAGCGTTCATCTATATCATCAGCGTCTGGACTTCATTTATTCCTCACAAAAATGAGTCAACTCATAAATGTCTCATGTAGCTTCATTATAAAATCACATTAAACCCTAGAATTAATGTATTACAGTAATAAATATCATTTAAATAAATACATAAATGCATAATATTGTGTATACTTACTATGTATACATACAGTTGCTTTTTGGAAATTGAAGTACTTCTTAAAGATTGTTTCTGCCATTCTTCTTATCTTACAATTCTTTTTTTCTACTTGCAATGTCGAGATTATTTCACAAGTCTGATTTGCAATTCTGAGAAAATAAAATGTGAGATACTAACTTTTTAATTCTGTGGCGGAAAGCGGCTTCCATTGAAATATATATATATATATATATATATTAGGGCTGTCAAAAATAACGCATTAATGGCGTTAATTATTTTTTGTCGTTAATTACGTACATTTTTTTAACGCATTTCACGTGTGCGCAGTGTGACAAATTATTTGTCAGGAAAGTGGGGCAACAATTACCTCGGTGTAACTGCACATTGCATCAGTGACACATGGGAACTGAAGTGTTTTACGCTGGCTGTATTAAAAACTTTGGAGCGTCATTTTGTGGAAGCTTGTAAAGAACAGTTCCTGTCTGTTGCACGTGAGTGGGGGCAAAACGACAACCATTGGAACTGACAGTGCACGCGACATGGCTGCCGCAATTCGTCTTTAGCCGCTATAAACACAGGAACTGTGTCGCTCACATGCTGAAGAGAAGTGTCACAGTGAGTCTTGCTGACAGCGGCTTTGTGAATGCTTTGGTCAAAGCGCGTGATATTTTTGGTGCCGACTAGTTTATTTTGTCTGCGCCGCTTATGCTCAATTAAAGTGACAGTGCGTTCTTGATCTAAACTCAGGTGTAGTTGCAAATAGTGATTAATCCTGATTAATCTAATGAAAATCCTGATTAATTTGATTACAAATTTTAATCATATGACAGCCCTAATATATATTTTTTGTTGTTGTTTTATAATAATAATATAAACAAAAACATTTTTTAATACTATCATTGCTAATAATTACCATATTTTAACAAATCCTTTTAAACCAAAACAAATATTTCTCGAACTGAAAGATAAGAATATTTCGACAAATCACAAATTCCACAAAGTCATAACGCAAATCACAAAGAACACGAAAACCAAAGACTAGACAAAAGCTATCAAACAATCATAAAACTAAAGGACTTACAATAAGCACAGCTTACAGTAGCCACCAAACAGTTAGCAAAACAACAAAAAACTAAAACAAGGAAGCAGAAGAAAAAAAGGAAAAACCCTTGTTCTGTCATCTGATAAATGCTGGCCTGAACACATCTATAAAGTGCACTGCTTTGATTTCGATATTACATTTTGTTCCGAAATATTCACTTTCTTTGTTTGAGATCGGGCCTTCAAACATGATATGAAATACATGAGCCTTATTCTCATGAAATAACTGACTGATTTATACATCATAGCCTAACTATGCAGATTCACATCATCTGTCGCTGCAGCTTTACGTTTGAAATGCTATAAAAAGAACAGAGATGCCATAACCATTCAACTTTAGACAGAAACAACTACGGGATTTTCATGGGGTCTGTCTCTGGGATTAGACTGAGTAGAATTCAGGCCCTACATTGAGTTCAAGACCCCTTCTTAACCCCAAACCTGACCTGTTGACCTTTGATGCTTAGGGGGAGACAGAAGGGACAGACCGCTACAGCACTGAAACAAATGTGCGCCCTGGGGTAACGCATGAGAAAAACAACACTCGGCTTTCATACTGCCTCCACATCCAAACCCAAATCTACAACTAATGTGAATTACAGGATAAATGTTCATCACATTATGTATGAAAAGCATGTATGCTTTTGACTGTTTGAAATAAAACAGTTCATTGTACTATTAATCTTTCGGAACTTAAAATTTACTCCCAAGACCAAAAATGCAAGTTCTCAGTGCTCAAAGTTTGAGGTCAGTAAGATTTCATAACACTTCTTTTCTGTAAGGAAGCACTGAATTGATTAAAGATAAGACAATAACTGCATTTATAATCTTACAAAATATTAGCATTTCAAATAAAAACGTATATTTTGATCTTTCCATTCATCAAGAATCCTGAAAAACCAAATATATCGGTTTACTCAAAATAATAATAATAATAATAATAATAATAATAATAATAGTTTTTTTTTAATTATTTGTAACAAGAAATGTTTCTGGAGGAAATCAGTGTATCAGAATAAAAACTTCAGCTTTTTGCATCACATGAAACAAATTACAATATTTTTAAACAGAAAGACAGTTTATTTAAAAGTAGAAAATATTTTTACAATATTACAGATTTTATTGTACTTTTGATCAAATAAATGCCGCCTTGCAGATCATCAAAGACTTCTTTCAAAAACATGGAAAAATCCATGCCATGCTGGACATCGAATTAATTCCCCCACCTCATAAACCACGAGAAACACTCGACAGCGCAACTATGCATGTCACTCCTCCGCGGTATTCCTCAAGGAGGTTGGTCTCACCCTGCGCCAGTGGAGAAGTCAGACTGAATTGAGACAGAAACAGCGGCATCTGCCACAAAAACAATATTAAAGTGACAACTCTGAATCTGCGGGCCCATCCATCACGGCCGTGAGAAGCCCAATGCACGAGACTCCTGAGATTATCAGCGCCGGGCCGGGGTTAAACATAGACTCCAAAGAGGTCAGCGAACTAACCCGAGAGTCGATTATTAACAGGTTTGGCAGGTCACCCAGTCAAGACGGGCATTCTGGGTAAAACATTTACCCCTTGCAGCTTCAAAAGGACGTTACAGATTACGACAGCAGCGTCTGTTTCGTGCCGTTTTCGAACTACTGAGTTTTGTGCTGTGCTAAAAAGGGCTTTTCCATTTCAGCATTCTGCAGTCATCTACCACCAACACAAGATGCAACAGTCTGCGAGCCGCACCACCTGCGTGTGGGCGAAGTGTGTTAGACCATAAGCAGGTTGATTAAATGTCTCAGACAGAGAACGAGTTTTAATGGGCGCTTTAGAAATGGGAAGTAAAGGAAGGCCCGCAGGAGAAACTTCCTGCTTTGGCATGCCGCAGTTTTTCCCACCTACGGTCACCCTGCCAACAATATCACTCTAAAAATGTTATGGGGACGGCTAAAGGCAACATTTAACATACTCCCACTTCTCTAAAGAGCATGCTTTACGGTCTTTTTGTATGCAAAAACACAGTTAATGTATTCTGCAGAAAAGCATAACATGTTTAAAGGAAGCAGACAGACACCAGGACGTGACTAATTTACATTGTTTTGGTAACCACAGTTTTGTTTTTACCTAGGCAATCCCAACATGATTTGCACACATACAAATTGGACTTCTACGAAATGATAAAAAAATATAAATAAAAAAACAAGGATGGTAAACAGTTAAGGACTAGCAAAAAAAATAAATATACTTAAATGTATTTGAACATTTATTTAATGCTAAGTATACTGCATATATATTTACGTACTTCATAAAATGCCATGCAATTGTACTTTTTGTATACTAAACTGGTATACTTAAAGTCTGCCAAATTGTAACTTTGTTCTTAATGAACTTTAATTGTGCAAAAGTAGTGCTGATGTCCAATTAAAGACATATTTAGTATATATGATTACTATTGCAAGTATACTTTAGGTACACTTCAAACATTTTGCACTTAAAGGGCAATATTACACAATCCTCATTAAATGTGACATAAACACACATTTTAGGCTTATTAATAAGAAATATGCTTTGTGTATAAGTAATAATCAAAATAAAGTTTAATCCAAATTTTTATATCAGTAGGTCTCAAGTTAATAAATTTGAACTATACTTAGTATGAAATAAATATATTATATATATATATATATATACTTTTTTAATATAAAAAAGTATATAATATATAATCAGTATTTTTGAAAAAATGTTCTTTATCCCACTAAAATCATGTAAAACATATCAGCAAATTAGAATGATTTCTGAAGGATCATGTGACAGTAAAGACTGGAGTAATTAATACATTTTGAAACATTTAAAATTGCAATACAATTTCACTGCTTTAACTGTATATATTTTAAACAGTATATGTATATGTATATGAAGTCATTCACTCAGAAAACAGCTAGATTAAAAATAAGCATGCTTTGGAATTTCACCACTTAAAGACTTTCCACCAGAAACTCTTTTTCCAGCTTTTTGCTATTTTCACGGTACGTTTACTAGCGGAAAACTCACTACTGTATGGATTTTTCAAGAGCTACCATTATAACCATTATTTTTTTAACCAAAAAAAAAAAAGAAACAACATTCTAACAAAAAAGAAGGCTGCTTTTAACCTTTTTAAATTCCCTTAAAGCAATCATTCAGCCAAAAAAACGAAAAGTCAGAGATTATTTATTCACCCTCGTGCCAATTCAAACATGCACACTGTAATTTGTTTACAATGAAAAGGGAATTTTTGAAAATCTTCACACAGCTTAACACTACACAACAACAGAGCAGATACACCTGATGAGCTTTAAATAAACACAAAGCGGTCTCAAATTGCACGTTTCAAGTCTTCTGCAGTAAGAGCCTTCTGTAAGGAAATCATTTAATAAAATACTGAGGCAAAAATGAAACTTAAAAGCCTGTTTTGGAACCAAAAACACTGGTTAACATAGTGAAATTGTAAAGTTTTGCTCTACTGTAAAAAGAAAGTCATATGGGTTTGGAACAACTTGAGGGTGAGTAAACAAATAAGTTAACTGTTCCTTTATATTTTTGTAAATAGACTTTAGGGCCAACAACGATGTAAAGTAAGTGGCCGCACGGGTTAGGGTTAGCTTGGAGACCAGCTGTTTCAGAAAAGTAAACATATTAAGTCCAATGAAGGGGAAGAGGTTCCTTACTTCCTGCCCGTTTACCCGCAAACTGCGTCACTGAAGCATTCCAGCTCTGCTCTGAAGTCACGAGATGCACGCGCACAAAACAAAACACAGACTGACATATTGGCCGAATCTGAACCTAGCAATGCTTTGAGCACGCTACCTCACAGTAAACACAGCCTGGAAACACGGCAACCTCAAAGAACAATGAAAGCTTTATGCTTTTAAGCTTTGACCACCTGACTCGAATATGACATGCTTTAGAAT
Organism: Enteromius unitaeniatus; assembly: GCA_032359435.1. NCBI lineage: Eukaryota > Metazoa > Chordata > Actinopteri > Cypriniformes > Cyprinidae > Enteromius > Enteromius unitaeniatus. Next base: position 15,650,689 of record JAUMHI010000064.1, read on the forward strand.
GGGTGTGTTCTGCTGATAGACAGAGGTCACCTCTGTATCCATGACACCAATAACACAGCCGCTCAACACAAAGGAGGGAATCCTCTAGTTCCTTGTTCTGGTGTTTTTCTTTCTCTGTCATACTTTCTGTTCTTTCAAAACACTGCTGCACAGCCGTTTTCATTCGCCAACCCAATGCCACACTATTCAACATTATGATGGAGTTCAGAAATAAACTATATCTCTGTTTATATAATCTTTATAGAGTTTCAATATTCTAATTGCACTCCGATTCCATAAAAAAAATATATATATCACAATTTTTTTGAACATAAAATGGCTTAAACTGTGGCAGGACTTTGAGGTGGTGGCTGTTTTTAATAAAAAGGAAATGTCTGGGATTCCACAGAAACGTCATGCATGGAAGCGCAATTTCTGCATGTATCGACATGCTTCGTGCATCTCCTTGCCACGATCAGAGAAACATTTAAAGCAACCTTGGCTTTGAAAAACACATAAATAAAAAGTATTTGTTCTGGAGAAGATTAAAGTAAAAGAAACTACTTGGTACTTTTGTTTTTTTTTTTACAGTAAAAAAATGCTGAAGTAAAAACTTGTTAATTATATAAATTCACTGTAAATTGTATTTATTTTTTTTAATTCGACAGATTATTCGAGTCCATTTTACAGTAAAATTTTTATTCAGCTCACATCATTTTTATGCTCAGTTCAATACTTTAGAACTACCCTGCGAAATTTAAAGTGATATAGTTTATCACTTACTAATACTAATATTGGGAAAAGTCACAGCTGTCTGTGGATGCTGTTCAGTAATCAAACTAAATTATTCATGTTGTTTGGCCATGCAAGCTCAAAGCAATAACTATCCAAACAACCCAAATCTGGGTTGCTACATACACACTCTGCTACAGCAGAGTATATTTTTAATTCTATGATAATGTCACAAATTAAAATACACAGATCAAACAGAACAAACGGATGCTCACATTGACTGCAAGTCACAGTAAGCAGATACATCCCTTCCAGAAAATGCCAATAGATATGTGACCCTGGATAACAGTCCAGTCAAATCTAAAAATTCAATAAATAAGCTTTCCATTGATGTATGGTTTGTTGGGAAGGGACGATATTTGGCAGACATACAAAAAAATCGAAAATCTGCAATCAGAGGGTGTAAAAAAAAAAATTAATTCTAAACATTGAGAAAATCACCTTTAAACTTGTCCAAATTAAGTTCTTCATATCAATGCATATTACTAATCAATTTATTGTAGGGAATTTACAAAATATCTTCATGGAATGCATTTTTGGCTTTTGCTACAAATATACCCCAGCGGCTTAAGACTTCAGAGAAAACGTAAAACTTTGTAGAAAAAGAACACCCCTCGCACAAACACCACCTGACAGTAAATATTTCCTGTCTTAACAGGAAATACATCAACACAGAATAAAAACTGCCAGTCAATTGAGTAAAAAAAAAAAAAAGAAAACTATGCCATTCAATTGACTTTACAGGATTATTAAAAACACTCTTTAAAAAATTAAATAACTGAAACCATACAGTTTTCACTCACACTAGTCACTTAATGACTAACTAATTTGTGGTAAATAAATGTGTCATTTCACACAGATATACAAAAATAGCCCAAGCCATGTAATTAAATGTACCAGTTTGACTGAGAAACCTACTCTTTTCTATTAACTGGCCAAATAGTTCCCTTCTATGAAGAAACTTCAAATATGTTTTAACCCCACAGAGATCTCCTGTGAAAGGAAAAGGCTCGACCCCACAAAAACAACCTACTGTAAGCAAAATGAAATCTGAAGACAACACTTACCTTTCAGGTTTTTAGGGTTGTTTTGCTTTGTACGTGGCATTTTTAGGGTTTTTCCACTGGCTCAGAGACACTAATACGGAAAGATGCTGGGTGGAAGGCAGCCGGTCACAGGGAGAAAAGACGATCTCCTATTCCGCACAGGAAAGACACCCTCTGCACATCTGGGACAGATGAGAGACCGTCAAACTGAAGCAACAACAAAACACAAACACATACTCTAGCGTGGCGTCCTCTTCTCTGTGACAGATCACTGTTGTCAGAAGTGATGTTTTAGCTGGACTGACACAGATATAGAAGTGTGAACAGTAATCAGATTTCTGATCTTAATGGTCTGTTGCCGTTGACGCATTGACTAACTGCACTTCTACACACACCTGCTTCTGTCTGACAACAAACGCAGAGAAATGACACTGTCATCTCCGCCACTCTCCGGGGAATTTTTAAACTGTTATTCAGGTCTCCATCACAAGCAAAATTTCACCGTGATTTTCTTATTAAAGATATTTCGAAATATACAAAATGTCTTAAATCACTACGAAAAATAAATTCATTTGCTTAATAGAAGATACAATGATATTTAGCATTTTAAACATAAATTGTATTCATTTAAATAGAAAACAAACATCTCCTAAACATTAAAACACACAGTTTGAATGAACTGGGATTTAAAAAATGCACCCAAACATAAAATGCAATGAAAAACAATGGAGGACATTGTTTTCTGTCAGCTGACAGAGCTCTCTCTCTATATTTTTTATATATTTTTTTAAATATAACTATTTACAAATTAAAAATAGTGAATGTGCATTATCCAAAAACTGTATCGATGCTGATAAATAGACAATTGATCAGCCTGATTGATATATATCCTCTACAATAATGTTGACATCGTCTTCAAAACATTTTAAAACTGCAGCTCTCAAAACGGCAAATGCACTGTTTTGGCTCTGCAGGAATAGATGCAAATACGCCCCACTGTCTACACAAGCTCCTCTTTGTTTCGGTGTTTAGGAGGTTTTTGCTTCTATATGTTCCTCAGTTCTATTGCAGCATGAAGCTAACATCTGACACGCCTTGCCCATGCATTCCCGCATGCATCACGGCATGTGCCAGATTCCACGCGAATGTTCCGTCTCATCACATTACATAACGCTTACTACGAGTGTGTATGATTTCCCTCCTTGTGCAGCTCTACGGCAATGACATCACCTCCCAGAGGATTTGAGCATTCACACACACACTCACACACACAGCGCATGCACCAGGTTTCACATACATCTGGTCCAGATAGCCCTCCTGCCCTGCACATTTTGGATTATTTGAAGCATCCATTTCAGGACATGGAATTAGGTGCGTTTGATTAGAGAGATTGTTTTGTTTCAAGAGCAGGATTGAGAAATACTGTAATAGGACAATCAGTGTGTTAAAATAAAATCCCCCCCATATAAATGTTGACGCATCATGTGTCGGACGAGTTTTTTCTTTTTCTGTTTTATAATCAACAAAGACTTGTATAAGAATATATATATATATATCATTAAAGTACGTTTGCACCTTTGATTTGCAACTGGTTGTCTTTTTAACATTTTTCCCTACACTTTCGTTAAACTTTCTGTAATGTGACAAGCGTAATTTAAAAGTAGAAATATACCAAGTAGTTTGTAAAGTATAACATAAGTAACATTTGAATAAGTATAAAGCAAAATTATGCTTATTTCAAGCTGCATGTCTACTTTTCATTAATATATCATCTATAAAATATATTAATACACAAGTTAATATAATGTTACCGCAGAATTTGAAGGTGACTGAATGTTACTGCAGAATACAAATATGATATTAGAGAACTGGAATGTTTCAATGTTATTGAATGGAACGTTTCAATTTTAGTAAAAAAATTATAATTCCTAACACTGTAACATTTCAACATTTATAATTTCAATTGCGCAATATACTGCAGAATTCGAAAATTACATCATTTTGAAACCAAAACGTTACAATGCTACTGGAGAATTTAAATATTTAGTCATTTCAAAACTGAAATTGTACAATCTAACTGAATAATTTTACTAAATAATTCGTAGTTTCAAATGTAGCTGTGAAATTCGAACAGGACATCGCAGAATTTTACAACGTTACTGCAGAATTTGAATATGACAATACTGCAGACTTGGAATCTTCCAGCATAGTTGTAACATCAGAATTCGAATGTTTTCATATTACTGCAGAATTTCAATACCGTGTTGTTTCAGAAATAATGTAACTGGAATAGCAACGCCAAGGTCAGGGGGTTTGATTCCCAAAGAACAAACATTCCAATAAAATGTATAAAACCTATAAGGAAACACCCTGAAACCAGTCTTACAGAGTCAACAGAAACTGCTGCACATGGGACACATATACTTGGCATGCATGCAATGGCAAAAAAGATGGCACTAAACAGGGGTTGCTCCTGTAAAACAGCCCGTGCCAGTGATAAACTGACATGTTTACAGCCAATAAGACCCGCATGCGATGAGTCACCATGTGTCCAAGGCTGACACAAAACCACTAGGTTTGTCAGTAAAAGCCGCTACGCTTACATGCCACAGTTCAGTGCCAAATCCAGGTGCGCACTGGATGAATGGCGCATTACTGCCTTTAAGAAACACATGAAGAGGGCGGAGCCGGGGAAAACCCCTCTGCAACAGGACATGAACAAGAAACACTTCCCTAATTCGACAACAAAATGCCCCTTAAACCAGCCGAAGACGCGTAAAGCGCATTTGAAACGCGTTCATTTGCATCTCATGGTCAAGGGAAGGTGTTTCGGCGCTTACCTGCCGTCGCGGTCGGTGCTTCGGAGACTCTCTCCAGCAGCGTTGCAGGCTTGATAAACATTTACACCCCGCGTATTAGGATTCTGGAGACGTGCGCTCTCGGCGAGATACAAAACACGGGCCGGCTTGGTACAGACCGACCGACACCAGGCAAAATCAGACCCACACAAACATGCTCACGAGTTTAACCAACCCATAAATTCTTTTTGGAAACATTGTGTTCCAAAACAACAGCTCTTGGAGGTGCGTTTACGCACCGCATGCGTTCGCTGCGCACTGGACCATGCGTCCAAGCGCTTATTCAGTCGCGTGTATTTCTAAACTTTCGGTACTTACAGGTGCAGTCTGAACTGTTGTCAAGGGTTTCAACGGTCAGAGGTCTGTTTTTTTTCCCCTCTCTCGCTCTATCTTCTCTCACTTTCTATTGCAGGAAACCGACAGGCCCACTGACGTCAACGGGGGTCCCGTCTCCGCCTCCCAAGCGAAGCAAACGCGCTCAGGGAGTGTCCTGACGGCCGGTAGAGCACGTAAATAAAACGCGTTTACCACCATCTCAGCGACTGATATTGTAAACGTTCTTCATAAACGTAGCGCGAATGCGACATTAACCCGATTTACCGAGCGGCATTTGCAAAAGCGCATTTTAGGCGTCGTTTGTAAAGCGTCGCTTCTCGCGGGACCCCTCAGATAGGCCCCATGTGCGCATAGTTCAGGACTGACGGTGTTCCCGGAGGTTCCTTGTTTGTTAGGTCACGTTGTGCCCCTCAACCAGCGCTGGGCTTTCCCGCACAGATCCAGGCAAACAATGGAGAGTGTAGCACAAGAGTGTGACTGCGGTGCAATTATACGCAAAATCATATCGGAAATGTAAACGCTTCAACTGTAATCTTTCACAGTCATGCAAAACTGAAAGCACTGAGTAGGATCGTTTTAGAACTGATGTTTCTAAGAAAGAAAATGGTACTCACGTTACAGCCAGTGTTAAGGCTTTGGGTTTATGTGCATTAAAAATGAATAAAACTAGAGTTATTTAGTTTTAGGTTTTCTATGATTCGTTTAACAGTTCGTTGCGGTTTGTTGCAGTATGCGGCGATACCTAGAAAGGAGGAGCTTAGGGAGAAATCAACTTTATTTTGACTGTTTAAACAGACAATCAGTGTAAGAGAATAAAAAGCGTTTTGCAAAACCTCAGAGTAATGTAAAGTTTAATGCATTTCAAAGAGTATATTGTTTGTATATTTTCCTTCAAATTTTTTATATTAATATGGTACATTTAATGCTAAGTCAAAAAAACAAAAGTTAGGTAATAAATAATCTAAAAGTAAACTATGAAGCAGTCAGTATATTACGTAAAATGTAGATTGCGTAACTACAATTTTTATCATGAAATTTGTAATTAGTAGCAAACTACAAACAAATTAATAATCTACAGCAGTTATACAA
>JAUMHI010000064.1:15663735-15675481 GCA_032359435.1 Enteromius unitaeniatus
CAGTGAAAACAGTTATATTGAGAATTAGGGTGCATTGAATAACATTATGTGACCCCAGAGAAGCAAGATAATATGACACATTGACGTAATGAATATGAAAATTGATATATGATGTCATCTAGCAATCTAAAGCGGGTTTTAAATCGGATGTGTGGAAAGTTTAATAATTTTTTGTTATTAAAATTGAAAAATTTAAGTTCCTGTTTCAAATTTTACAGATAGATGGCTAATATGTGTGCCATTGATTAGTTTAGTTTTTTATGTAAACGATTCAATAAATACCGTAACGTGCCATTCATACCAAGGTATTACCGTACCGTGAAATTTTTATATCGTTACATCCCTACTGAATGCTTATAAATCGTCTTTGTTTCTAAAATAACACTTTATTTCAAAATGTACTCTCCCAGTCCACTCCTATGCTGAGAAATAGAAATTTCTGCCCAGTTTCAGCTAATGGTATAAAAATAATATTAATTTAAGAATTGTTGTACATAGATAAGCTGTAAAAAATGACTGTGATTTTAACGGTAAAAAACTGTGAAAATGCTACAGTAAAATCCTGTTTAAATATGATGTCTTTTCTTTGAAGTAACTATGCTTCTTCTTAGTTTTTTACTTATCAGTTATGTTCATTAGGGTTGAATGTTGTTGAATTGATATTTATTGCATATTTCAGTTTAATGAGTCTCACTATGATGGTGTTTAGTGTTTGTGTGAAAGACACTGAGCTCCTTCTATATATGTTCATATTTAAAAGCTGCTTGTGATGGGCTTTGGATCATCATGTGACTTTCATATCACCACCTGCATTTGCCTGCATTGTTTTGCACCTTTGAAATATCAGTGTATTTCAAGGGTACAAAACAGATTTCAGTACTTTAATAGGTTGGTAATAGTGATGGGAAGTTCGGCTATTTTCAAAGATTCGGCTCTTTTGGCTCGGCTCCCTTAAAAGAGCTGGCTCTTATGGCTCCCAAATGGCTTTTTATTTAGTATCACTCAGAGCCTTCTTTTTAGCCCAGTTTATGAATTGTGAATGTTTCGTGTATTGGTAAGCAACTTTTTAATTCATTATTTTTCTTTAAAAATACACAGTTATTATTATTTAACAGTTTAATTAAACTTTAATTGAACAATTGACCACAGCAAACAAATCAAATAACCTAAATAATGGGAAAAGTCTTAACTTATATAATACACATATATAACAAAACATCTATGTCTTTAATGTAGGTTGGCATTGAGAAATATATGATGCCTCAGCTTGGATGGGCTGATGCGATTTCTCCTCTCTGTAATTATTTGTCCTGTTTTTGAGAAGACTCTCTCTGTCGCTCTGTGTACCTGGCCTGTACTACTACACTCGCTATCTTTAAAGCATGTACTCCCTTTCCTTTCATATAATGGTACGATTCTAGTGGCTCCTCCCATGTGATTAGTCGTAGTGTGTTCCCAAATGAAGCCCCGCCCCCCTTACGGCAGAAGAGTCGGCTCTCCTCAACGGGAGTCAGCTATTTTCGTTAGCTACAAAGAATCGGCTCTTAGATAAATACCAGTCTAAATACCAGTCTGTTTGAACTGTCTAGTGTGAAGTATTGTGATTGCACCTGCATCTCAATTCCTAGCGTTTCATTCCCGTATTTGTTCTCCTGGGTTTTGACTCTGGACTGTTCTCTGTTTCTGTTGTTTTGCCGCTTGCCCTGGATTATCTGCTTGTGTACCTCTACTCTGATTTTAGCCTTGCCCTAATATTCCTGCATGCCGTTGTTTGACACTGATCTATGAATAAACCTTTGCACATGGATCCTCCGGCTCATTCATGACAGAATACGTCACCGACGTATCTCAAACCGTATACATCACCCCTTGATCGACTGCAAGACGAAAATCAAGCTAAAACCCTGCAACATCCCATAGAGCACCTTTAATGGGCCGGTCAGATCATTGATGCCAGTGGGGAGATTTGATTGCATTCTACGTAGTCGAGTTTCTGGAATATGCACTGGTGATGTCCAATTCTAAAATGACATTATGCAATGCTGACAACAACGAAATGGCCGCCTCTCCTGAATCATCACACAAAATGGCTGCCGATCCCAAGTCATTGCCAAAGATGGCTGCCCCACTAAGTCGTTCCAGAAACACTACACCAGATGATCAGCCCAAGTCAGCAGTCAAGATGGCCGCGCAGCCTCAGTCCAATTCAACAGTCACGATGGCTCCCCAGCCGCAGTCCAAGTCAGGATTCAAGATGGCCGATAACCCAGAGCCACAGCTCAAGATGGTCACCCCGCCGTTGCCAGAGTCAGCGCTCAAGATGACCTCCATGTCTCAGCAAGAGCCAATCCAGAGCCGCCGCCCAGAATAGTCGCCAACCTCAAGCCTTCAGCCAGGATGGAAATCAAGCCATAGTCTTCAGCTACTAGGGATGTTATGCTGATCTCCAGCTTGGCAGATCCCCCATTGATGTCTTCCAGGACTGTCGTCTTTCCCAGGCCTCCCTGTACCGAGCCTCCCTGAGATTGTTCCTCTCTCCTCCGTGCTGCCAGTCATGGCTGTCGCCATTCTGAGTGTGTAGGCCCCACACTGTTCCCTTGAGCCCCCTGCTGAGACCCTTGTGAAGCGACTCAGGCCATAGATCCTCTGGAGGTTCCACCGGTGGCTGCACTGACCCCAGGGATGAAAGTCCAGTTTCAGAGTCATGGCCAGGAGAGCCGTCCCCCAGTCTTCACTGCCTGCTCTGCCTGGAGGGCCTCTCCGCCATCTGCTCCGCCCCGGTGGGCATCTCCGCTGTCGGCTCCACCCAGGAGGGTGCCTCAGCCACCTGTTCTACTGCTGGCTCCTCTCTGGGGAGCTTTCCACCCACCAGCTCCATCCCTTGCCTACCAAGAACCCAAAACAGGTACTTTTTGGGCCCTAGAGGCCAACACTAACCTCTGTTTGCTTTTGAGTTCCTGTCCTGCCTGTTTTGCCCTGTTGGAAGTCTCCGCCCATTCTACTGCCTCGACCAACTCTGTTGGGAGCGTCTGGAAGTATTGTATTGCTCCTTATTGTATTTATTTTATTTGTTTTGTCAAATTAAATTTATTGAATTTGTTGACAGCAAAATGTTAAACTAATTTTGTATCTTAAGACTAACAAATTACTTGTCATGATACAATTCCTTTAAAATTGACAACACACACACAAAAAGAAAAATTAGGTTGTGTTAGTCTTGTCAAAATATGAAATGCTCTGAGCATCGCTGCTTGAGGAATGCAGCTTGGGTGCAGTTAACGCATAAACCTGAATGCAGGCTTTACCAGTGGTCAGTAAGAATAATGCGCAGATAAGCTGCTCTTAAAGGATGTCCGGAACATTAAACCACCCGTTGCAAATTACCTCCATGCAAATTACACCAGAGTTACCGCATTTTATTTGGGAATTTAATCCTGCAGCACACAAAATCTGGTTGGGTCCTTCGGGAGAGAATGCAGACCTCTACTGCAATGTTAATCAATTTAATTAGGCCTTTAATTAATTGCTAAATTAATAGACCTTTTAAAAACAATTTTAAACATTCAATGAGTAAGCTAATAGCCTATTTTATTGTCCTCACGCATGATGCCGGGCAATAATTTAATGTATTTTATTAATAAAAAGTAATCTAATAATAAAAAAAGGAAGAGTGTAACAGGCCTACCTTAATTGGAAATGCTATATCCTCTTAATATTGCGAATTGTTATGCTTATCTCTGGCTATTATAACATGATTCCATGCAAATCAGTTGGACCTGCAGGCGTATTCCTTGGAAACAGTTTTATGAATTGTTAAAAAAAACAAAAAAACATCTTTCTCTCTTTTCTAAGCTATATTCGTTAAATTACATTACATTGTAAGTGTCATATTTGGCAGTTGACATTAGTATATTTTCTTATCTCGAAATTTAATTAGGATTTTTTAGCACCCCCTCTGAAATGTTAACCCCCCCCTCTTGGCACCCCCAACAAAAAAATCCTGGAGCCACCACTGGCAATGACCTTAACCAAATATAGGCCTAATAGGTATCAATCACAATACACAGTAATCAGAAGCTAATCTAAAATATTCCTATCTATTACTTTATTTTGTTCTTGATTTCATCCTTTTTTGTTTTTTATTTCACTCTTTTTCACTTTCTTTTGCATCTTGTCTTTTTATCTTTTCATACTTAAAAATCTTCTTATAAACTTTTACCATTTCTTGACTCATTCTTTTAAAGTTTTTTTCAGTGTCACTCTTTTTATTTCTTATACACATTTCCTGTCAATCATTCTCACAGTTGCTCAAAAACCTCAAATAAATCAGAAAATTGCAGAATCAATTGTATGTGAACCATATATCATTCTGTTATCAGCACTGAAACCATCACAGTTTTCATATGCAGACTATTTTTAAAACTCTATTTTGAAATGGTCAATCAACACAATCTGTAGTCAAGTGTTTAACTGTCCAGCAAGCTCTGCAGAGCAGCTTTATGTAATGTGGATATGATGTGCTGTAATGGTTTTAAGTGGTCAAGGGCGGGGGAAGCCCAGTCTCTCATCACTGCACTCGCTTCTTTGTTTACACACCACCATATGATGTTACATAATGAGGCTGTTGCCACGGCAACTGCCTGACTCCCATGCCCCGCCTCTCCTTCTCCTGCTTCAAATGTCCCTCTGCCCCACGCCACGTTCAAACAAAAGGGTCGACAGTCAATTGCTCTGAAAAAGATTAAAAGATCTGAGCTCAATTTCAGGCTCTGGATATTGGTGATCCGCATTTCTAGAATGGTAGAGTGATTGAACACTGCAATACTGTACACTGTAAAAAATATATTTTCAAAGTTCTCAATGATTATTTGATATATATATATACTTTACAGGAAAACACAATTTCAGGTTTTCGTCTTTAAAACTGATTTTAAATCAGTGTGTTATTTGCCATTTCTGTGAAACTTTTTGGTGACAATTTAGAATAGGGAACACTTATTTTTCCCTCAATAAATTCCTAATTTGCTGCTTATTAATAGTTAGTAAGGTAGTTGTTACATTTAGATATTGGGAAGGATTATTAGGGATGTAGAATAAGGCTTTAATATGTGTAATTTGCAATAATAAATGGCTAATATTCTAGTAATATGCATGCTTTAAGTTACAGAGTTTTTAAGTGAAAATTGCTTGTACACCATTTTATTCATATTACCATAGTATTTACAAAGAGAACCATGTTATTTACTTTTTTATTAATATAAGTTATATTTAGAATTTATAATTTAATTAATATTTATTTATGCAACATGCATTACTTGATTAGTATTTTATTTTAATACATTTAATTGTCAAAAGGTCATGCTGTGTTAAAAAAATGCTGATCTCTGTAGTATGGTGCTGTTAAAAAAAAACATGACATGGTAGACTGTCTGAAACAAATAAATAAAATACTGTGGCACTTTGTACATTCAGAAACAAATCAAAAAGTGGCTTCTTTTCTCTTTCTCAAGTTATTTATAGAAAAAGAAAGGTCAAAAATGAATAAAAGCCCTCTATTGGATACCAAGACCACAATATTGCCATTATATTCCTGCTGTTAAAATCTGCTTACATTTTAGTGCCGTGAAATTTATTCATGCAAACATGCCTGTGGGATCAACAAACAGCACTTCTGTATTTTGGAAAACCTCTGAGTATCTCAAACAGTCCTAATGAGAAAAGTATGTCCGTTCTCGGTACACACACACAAGTGATATCAATAGCAACATTGTGAATCTTTTTACGAGCTGGTGGCTGTGTGATCCTCGTTTTATTACTGCACCAAGGTCGTTTACTTTCCGGTTCCCTTCACTTTTCTGTCTTGTCCTCTCTGGGGTCCTTCCTCATCTGTCTTCGCTCTGTGATCTGACCTAAAGCAACAGTGCTAAGTGCTTTTTCAGACGGCAGTATTTCCTCCGTACTTCAATCATCTGGCATTTGACCTGTGTTCCCAGCCATCTGCTAGACTGTTGCCTTACGTGTGATTTCACTCCGGACATCAGTGCAGGTGTTCCTAATGCATTCTGCTTCCCATATGGTCTCAATCAATTAGGTTCCATTTAATCTGCCCCTCTTGGTTTATTTCTTCACCTTTTTTTTTAAACGGTCTTGATTCCTCTTGCTTCACCTTTATGGAAATCATTCTGTGCTTTTTCATGTCTTGTTTTATAGTGTGTTTGCAAAGGTAGCACACAGGTGGCTCTACCGATATGATTTAGGCAATGACTCATGGCACGCTGGTATGAGATGTTTGCAGTTCAAGTGTTGGAGATATAGAAAATATAAATACATTTCCTGTATGTTTGTGATGAGAGAGTATTTAAAATTTGGCTTTAAAATAAAGGCCTTAAAATGCCAGTATTTCACAAATATGTTTGAAATCATACAAAATGTAAAACATAATCTACCTGCATAAAGGGGCTTAAATCCTTCTGGTGCCCCTTTGTCACAAAACTTATCACCTAGCACAGTTTTGTCACTACTTCCAATATGAAATGGGTAAAAAATATTTCAGTACAAGCATTTCAGTCAAATACAATTTGTGCAATATATCAAACCTTTAACCAGAAAGGAAAAACCAACCCACAGAAACAGTTTAAAAGAAGCTCAATTCCACGGGAAAACCACAGACTTGGCAACCCAGAGTGGCACTATAAGTGATTTTCAAATCAGACGGATGTGTCTCTGGACACATTTTATTATGGTAGCTCATTTATATCATGTTACTTTTGTATTTTTCTATTTAGCAGACACCTTTATGCAAAGTGAATATTCTTTAACAAGCATACTGCTACTGGTTCTTTTAGTGCATGGCGTAAAAGAATAACACTTGATGAAGTTTAAAATGAACAAACGTATCCTTTATACTAAACCTGACAGATAGCTGGTCTATATATAAATGCTTAACATTTTGGGAAAAACCATAGGTCAGGAAACAACGTCCAAAAATTGTCATTAGCTCATATTGTGCCCATAAAGCACTAATAATTATTTCTGTGAAGGTAATAAAAGTTGTTCTAGGTTTGAAAGTGCAAGTGGAATAACAATTCAATATGATTTAAAGTTTAAGCACAAAATGGACTAAATCTGTTGTTGCTGTTGAAGTGCTTAGGATCTGAGTTCCTTTGGATACTAATGGAAATGTCGATCCATGGCATGGCAGACTGAAAAATCTTTAGCCTAAATGTCCTGGCAAAAAAAATCTCACCAAAAAAAAAAAAAAGATTGGCCTATTCCTCTTTAAGTGACTAGAATGTCATTAGAAGAAAGCATATTTAAGATCAAAATATATTGAGAATGTGTTTTATTTATGTTTCATGTCCTTACCAAATACAGAACACCGTCACATTTTCCAGAAGAACCAGCAGGAAGATTGTTGGTCGGGGTAATGTCTCAACGGAACATGCTAAATAAAGACCTGTACAGATAACTCAGAGAGTAAGGAAAATATCAGCCTGAGCTTTTCCAGTCACTCCCAAATGAATATAAATCAAATCACTCCACATTTCAGTTTGAATCAGGTTTGTGGCTTGCAAAATTCCAGCCACAATCAAATGAATTGTTCCAAAACAAGTTGAACTCTATGTAAAAACATGCAAAAGCATGTTTACAGTAATGCGCTTAAAAAGATTTGTGCTGAAAATGTGCGCACCCCCATGCCATCCAAAATGTAGATATGATTGTTTTGTCATTGGAACAAATTTGTAGAAAGTTAACATCACTTGCTCACCAAGCACATCATCTGCAGTGAATGGGTTCCGTCAGAATGAGTCCAAACAGCTGCTAAAAACATCATAATGATCCACAAGTTTAAGGCCTGGTTTCATAGACTTAGCCTAAACCAGCATTAGGCCATAGTTCATAGTAATTTTTATAAACATGCCTTAAAAAATACAAAAACAGATGCCACTGACATGTTAAAATCAGATTATTTTAGCTGAAACAGCTCAGATTTACATTTATTCTAGGACTAGACTTATCCCTTGTCTGTGAAACCGGGGGGATATCTATCATTGGATCACATTCTGGTGGGTTCAAACAAAAGTGTTAAGCTCATATTTCTATTTGAATATTTATTTCAGAGAAATGTCTTGCCCTTACTGTAAATGGGATTGCTGGTTGTTTTGAAAACTGAAGGAGGAGTTGAAGTGATTGTCTGTGGTAACTGGCAGCATGCCTTTAATGCTGATGATAAAACCCACAGCATGTCTTTAAACGTAATCCAAGTCTCTCTTAAGCAAAACGTCCTAAATATTGCTTTAATTCAAAGCAACCCATGAAGCAATCAGTTTAGCTATTATTCATTTTATTCTCTTAAATCATCTGAACGGATCTGGATTCGTGCCGAAACCCTAGCAACTGAACATTACACATCCTCTGCATTAGTGGGTGAATCCCGTTGCTCAGGGGAGACTTCTGCTGGATCATACATCAGCTGATTTGTGGTCCACACACCATGTCTAATAATCCTCCTCTAGCTCCACAGCTCAAGGGACCAGAGCGCTGCCACACACCTGCAGAAAGGGCATCATCTGTAGAACTGTCTGTGAAACCCCCCCACCAATAAATAAGGTTACTTAGGGTACTAAGGGTACTGAGCAGGAAAGTTCTGGAGACTCAAAAGCTAATGGGAGAGAGAAGAAAGGAAATTACATATTACTCACATTATATTATATCCTTGTTTTTCAGATTTGCCCCTCATCTGCCCAGAAATGTGGGATTTAAAGCACTGGATTCTTTACATCCTTTCCAAATATCCCGAAAGCATCGTCATTAGGGTAGATAATATTCATTTATTGAAATTTTAGTCAGTATTGCTTAAAGTGTATTTATATATTTGTGTAAAATTTTAATATATTCTTTGTTCTGTTTAAAGTAACTTTGATTTCTTGATAAAACCTTCATCTTGTCATGACAAGAAAGAGAAACCAAGTTGACAAATTGACAAAACCAAGTAAAATTGAAAAAATCTCAGACTGTCCTAACATTTAAACTTTTTTTGTGAGTTTTCTTTGTGATCATAAGTGAACAAGTTTTTCTGTGGAACACAAACAATCTTCTCCACATATAACATTTTTAAAAGGACTATGACTGTGTAAAAACAAATAATAATCTTTTAGCGCTCTGAGATTCAACTGTTGTTGTTCGAAAAAGTTGTAAAGATTGGCTCTGTTCAATAAAAATAACTGCATTTACGTTTGAAACTAAATGAGAGCTTGTGAACTAAGACAGAGTCTTCTACTTGCGTTCCTCTATCTCCAGTCTGTGCTCTGGCGCCTCCTGTGGGTCTGTAGGTAGAAAACGTTTGTTTTTATCACACAAACGTGAAGGATCTGCTTGTGTAATGAGTCACATGAGATTACAGCCCTGTTTTAGATGCTTGCATCATGTACATTAATGGTCTCTAAGGTCGGTCTTTAAAACAAAACAGTACAATACCTAGTGAATAGCTTGAGCTATTTCATCCAAAGCACAGGGACCTTTCCTAATTACTCCTTTCTTTACAATCCAATATTTATGACAGCAGGTTTTGCATATTTATACTTTTTTGTATTTCAATTCTGTTTTAATATCAGCTTTATGCAGCTGTGTTTAATATATATATCTATATTTTAAATAAACTTACTGCATAGTGGTTCTCAACTTCTCCAAAATGGGTCTTACGATTGTTAAAATCACGCACGCATATATTGAAATGTAATTAACAGTATAATTGTAATTTGTATACTTACAGAATATGAAGAAAAAACCCTACTACAATAGCCTATTTGTTTTTGTTAATGTCTCAGACCGAGCATCCAATCCAACAGTATTTTAATGCAAATTTACCACAATGCTAATTTGTATCTTGCCAATTAATTTTGGCTACCATTAAAAATGTAACAGCCTACTTTAAGATAACAAATTTTGGTCACCATTTGATACCCACTGCATCTTGAAATAAAGCCAGCTCAGAGCCACTGATTTAATGCCATGCAAAATCTGAGATAAATAAATTTTGGAAAGTTTGCTCGCAGTGTTGCTAAACTTGATTCTCTTTTGTTGATAGCTGATGAGACGCATGATTCATTCTTTATTGAGAAAACCTGGCAAAAAAATGAGATGAAAGTGCAGAGGAGAGAAGGTGTAATAACGGTTTTCAAAGTTATTAGCTTGATTTAATTCAATGTTGATGAATTAAACATGGCAATGGCTGCCGCCCACTCCTGTAGTTAGGTAATACCAGTGGCGCGTAGAGACCATATGTTCCTGAGAGCGTGTGTATATGTGTGTATTTTTACTCAGACTAGGAGGGGTATGCAGTGATGACTCACTCCCTTTCACTTTGTTTTTACCCCTCTCGATACTAAGAATGTAGCCTGGAAGAAATGTTGGATTAGGCATCTCCACGTAGCAAATTTATTTTTAGTCAAGCGTGATTCCTTTTCATGTTTGCATCATGTTCCTTTATATCCACCTCGCGTTTGATGCTATTTCATTAACTCTGACTGCTACAAAAGCAAAGGTTCTTGAGATAATTGGTGGTGTTTGCAATTACACTGAGAAATGGTGTACTCTTGAATTGAGCAGAGATTAGTTTGCTAACTACTAGAATGTACTGCCAAAATATTTTTTACTGAAGCCCTAAACACACTGAATACGTTTTGTCTGTCCCAGACGTTGGTGGTCCTTTGTCGTACAATGAGTACAACGTTGTCAAGATAGCTTACAATAACGATACTCAGCATGATTATTGCACAGAGCGTTAGCTGCTATATGTTAACCCAGGTTTTCTGACCAGAAAATCAAAATATGACATGCTAAAATATAAAACTGCTTACCTCAAGCTCTTATCCATTCCTCTTTCGCCACTTTTTTCATTCCTGATGACTTTTTATTATTTTGTAGTAGGCTAACATGTGTCATATCGAGTCGATAATCATACTGTAGCCAAGTTTAGATCCATGTCACACAGTATGACATACAGCGATCTTTTAGGATTGCTAAAATCATGCAGTGTGTTTTGGACATTAGCAAAAATTGCTCGTAAATTTCACAAGTAGGCCTAATTACAATAAAACGAAGGAGAATTTCAAAGTAGAAAGAGGGCAATAGTATTTTCAGTTCAAACTTTATTTTACTATGCATTTGAATCAGAAATAATGACAATGTACTTGTTGTGTTTATAGCATTTTTCCTGCTGCTGAGGTGGGATACAGGTAAGGTTAGGGACAGGTTTGGGTAGGTTTAAGGGTGGGTGAATGTGTAAGGGATGGGTCAACAGTGTATATATGCAATTACAGAAATTAATCATGGATTTAATTATAGATATTTTTTAAAATACTGTATAAGTAAAATGTAAATCATGTATGTACACAATAAGTGCATTGTCCGGATGATTAAGTTTAATGTAAGCACACACTATTAACGTCACCTCATATAAAGTGGGACCATATTTTCTTGTAAAAAGTTGCCTACCCATTGTATTAAGATTTTACAAATTAACATAATTTTCAGTGTACTAGGGATCCCAAAAACATACTAGAAATGCTTTCAACTACACAAGCTTGATTTTGTGCATTTTAAAATGTGACTATATACAGGTCATTCTCAAAAAATATGCATATTGTGATAAAGTTCATTATTTTCTGTGATAAACATTAGACTTTCATATATTTTAGATTCATTACACACAACTGAAGTAGTTCAAGCCTTTTATTGTTTTAAT
>JAUMHI010000064.1:15695984-15748237 GCA_032359435.1 Enteromius unitaeniatus
CTGAAGGGGAACGTCTAAGGTTACAACGGTAACCCACGTTCCCTGAAGGAGGGAACAGAGACGTTACATCCCCTTGCCACGGCCCTGGGTCGCGCTGACGCCAGCTCGGCTCCTCAGTGAAAACCTGCATGTGCAATCCAGCCGTGCTCTCTTATACTCACGCTGTGATGAGGCGACCCTGGGTGTGATTATTGCACGCCAATATTCATTGGCCTTTTTCCAAAAGACTCGAAGGCGATCCCATATGTAACGTCTCCGTTCCCTCCTTCAGGGAACGTGGGTTACCGTTGTAACCTTAGACGTTCTATCTGTTAGGTATGACTCAAACCAGCGCTGGACATTATTATCAAGTCCAAGTTTATCTATTTTCGCCTTCACCAAAGCTGTAGGGAAAGGGGCGCGCAGGACATTGATCTCATCAGCTTGATAGTATCCTCAACCTAAAAATGCTTAACTTCTTGAAAGGAGCAGAGCAACGTCAGAGTCCCAAACTGCAGGTCGGAAGTAGGCACAAATGAGGAAGAGCCAGAGAGAGAAGAGCAAATATTAGCGAACTTACTCCTGAAAAAGTTCATTAAGTCATTATTTCTTCCATAGCTCATATGAGTGGGGCACTTTAAGGTTTAAGCAGATGATTTATAGTGTAGAACAACGGTTTGAAATTTCCAGAACTATTTTGAATAACATTTGAATAGTACTAAGACTGCGGTCCAGACGCTGTGTGCTACCACTCAAGCGCACATCAAGCAGCCTTCATTTTCCTGGGTCGCTTGTGTACCAGGGAGCTGAACAGTTAAACGTTAAACAGTTAAACTGCTTAATGTCTTATTATAAAATTCCACAGATTCAGTGGCTCATAAGACATTTTCAGAATGGAGATGTTGAAGACTTCTGGTCAGGTCTTTCATGCTAATGTTCTTTTGATTTCTGAACCTTTAAAAAATAGTCAAACAGCCACTAAATCAGCACATGTTGTTTGGGTGGGTTTAAGAAGAATTTTCCTTGCTCATCCAAAAACAATCTCCAGCATGTTCAGTTTTCAGACAGGACTGGAATTACAAATGGGACTGGCTTCTATGATCAGATAAAAACTAAAAAAAAAATTCAGCGATCAAGATGGTTTTGGTCCTGGACATCTTGTTTAGACACATCATGAATTCTATCAAATACCAACAGATAAAAATCAATAATTCACTGAATCTGTTAGAAATCAGTATTAGTGGAGGGCACTGTATGTCACTATGTATACACAAAGTGGTAGAAAAAAATTCAATTTGCTTTTGCAAGACTAAAGAATCAGTCTGTCCAAAAATGTATTAAATGTCATTTCCACATCATAATTCTATTACATAATTTGGTGCACATGATATAAATGACAAAACCTACATAATTCTGTATGGATATGCACTCTTGGAATAAATTACATTAAATAAATTAAAACTGTATTAAAGTCAACATAGCCAAATATGCCTGTATTTGAAGAAGTACTAACAGAGTCTTGAGTCAGAACACATCAAAACAGAGCAGAACACACCGTACTTATAACAGTGAAGCTCAATAAATACTCTCTCACTGTCTCCAACCTTTCTCATAAACTGTCCATTCTACTTTCATTTACTCTCTCTCTTTCACACTCCATATACCTCTCTCCATCTAGCACAAGCTTGGAGACTGTTATTATTTAAGTGTCTTTTCCACACAGCTCTGAGGGGAGTAAATGGGCAGTTTGGCTCCGCTGATAAGAACGAGACGGCTCTGGAGCTTTCCAGAAGATTCCAGGACATGGACGAACATTGTAGCTCAACAACCAAACTGATTATCAAACTGCTGTTGTCATGAACTCTTTGGAAAAGCAGCTCCACGTAAATGAGAAATGCTTGAAAAACCACACGCTCAGGCAGAAATACTGCTGACAGCCATAATTTAACATGTCAAAGCAAATGTGTCAAGTAACAAACGCTATACAGTGCTGATTATAGCTTTTGTTTTCCCTGAAGCAAGAAGAGATGTTATTATTACATTTTTGCTATGTCACCATAGGACATAATCCAGTTTTTATTTGTCAACTACCTAAATATGAAGACCCTTAAGTGCACAAAGGCTGCAAACAGTAATATATAAAAAAAGTGGTAACACTTTACAAAAAGGTTCATTAGTTAACAACGTGAGTTAAAATGAACTAAGAACGAACAATACTTCTACAGCATTATTAATCTTCGTTAATGCTAATTTCAGCATTTACTAATGCATTATTAAATTTACAATGCTGAAATTTAGCCTAATCAAATTTATAATAAAACAGCCATAAATTGCAATAATATTTTACTGTTTTTAGCAATCTTTGTCACTTATGTATCACCTATGTCTCAGTAATCCAGACCAAGCACCGACACACAACCACAACGCATTGATTAAACTATAAGCTGCCAGTCACATGATAAGTGAGACATAACATTCAGTCAGAGAGGCCTTTGTGCTGGAAATCTGTAAAACGTACATACAAGGGCACACACACACATCAATATAACAGATCAACAATAGCAACACAGAGAGTCGTCCATCAAACTGTGTTATCAGCAAACTGAGGCAGACGGACACTAAAGCCTCAGAGCCATGCTGTGCCAGGAATGAGGTGGCACTGCCTACTGCCTCAGCCAAACAAAAAGCACAGATAACACACACTTCAGCAATGAGATGCAGGAAGAGAGACATTTTCGAACAAATGGACTGGAAGAGAGTGATTGTGAAAGACCCACAGCGGAGTAAAATTAAAATGCAGAGATCTAGGAACACAGACAATGACGTTGATGGAAAGCATTTCTTCAGTGTACTACTGACCCACATTACCAGGTACAGAGACACTACTTACATTAGTCATCACTTCAACATTCACAGAGACTCACATTTTACTCAGTAAAGGATATAATGTAAGGATATTGGTGTTAAACACACACCTTTACTACCTCCATAATGTATAACATATACATATATATATATAGCTATGCAACAAATAAAAACATATATTAACAAAATAAAACATCTAATTAACAAGAATCAACTTTTTATAGTTACACAACAACATAGACAATCAGAACATATTTGAAAGGTCATATTGTTGCAAAGAAAAAAGAGGGTTCAATGTAAAGCATTCAGTGTTTGAAAAGCCTCTTGCTGGGTGCTGGTTGTGTCAACAAAGCAGTTTTCCGAGGTGACAAAAAACCTCTTTTGTGAGGCTGTCAACGGTCACAGTGAGGAACAATGTTCTCCAGCATCTAATGATGTACAGCACACACAAACAGCCAAACCTCTTATTCAAATTAAGCAAACGAACAAATAAACAAGCCTACCATCATCAAGCACTAACTCTGTGGCGAACCACAATATACAGGACCCAATTTAAAAAACAAGGCTAACTGAGAAGTAGTAACATTGCTGATCTTTACCAATAATACAATGTATAGTTTAAACATTGTTTTCATAACAGTGTAAAGTTTCTAATGTACTTCTGCACAGGAAACCACTGATTATTGAGACATGCTATAGCAGTGTCTGACAGATAATAAAATACCAAAAACCCAGACTTACACTAGAGAAGAACTTGACAAATAATGTTTATAGACCCACAGCACCTTTTAATAGCAAGTCTATCACAGGAAAGCACAACTCAAATTACTATATATATATATATATATATATATGTGTGTGTGTGTGTGTGTGTGTGTGTGTTAATACTGTTCATTCTATAATCTTGAAAAAAGTATCATAGTTTCGACAAAAAATATGAAGCAGGATAACTGATCTCAACACTCATAATAAAAAATATGTTAATTGATAACAGTAATATTATTATCTGTGACTCATACTGGAGTGATTTCTAAAGGATTGTGTGTATTAAACATATGTATGTATATGTATATATATATATACAAATATAAAACAGTTATTTTAAATAGTAAAAACAATTAATATTAATATTTAACAATATTACTGTTTTTACTGTATAAAATGAAATCAAATTTGGTTTGTAATTAATTTATTTTAGTTCTAATACAACATGTTATTCGCTGACTTATAATGATGTTTCGGCTTCATTAATTGTCCAATTTGTATTGTTTACCTCTCAGAAGCCAAATTAATCTCCCATTTATGACTTTTGAATGAATGAATTTTTAAGAACGCACTGTTCACCCAAAGGCCCAAACAACTGCTAAGTAGGCAGAAGTCTGTCTCCTCTCTAAACAGCAGAAGGAAATGAAATGACTAAATAAACTTGCTGAACTGACCAAAACAGGAAACGCCATTAACTTTCCTCCCGAGTGGGAGTTCGTCTTCATCACACGCATTCTCTTTGAGTCTCTGTGCTTCTGCACCTGTGCTGTTCCTTCACATCATCACAAAGAGAGATGTCTACTGCATCAGAGCTATCTGAACACAGCTGTGTCTGTCAGTGGCGGGGGCTTTTGAGGTGGATGTGCTGACGGAGGATTGAAGTTACAACTGATGTGAAACCTCATCCCATCATGTTTTTCTGCCAAATATTAATATTGTCATTGTTTACTCACACTTTATGCCTTTCCAAACCTACATGCATAAATAAGAAGTTTCAATCTGGCCAAATCTCGGAAGTGAAAGGCTTTGTCATGTGACTCACGCAAAATCGAACAGGCTTACACTTGTTCCCTAGAAATGCTTTTTTGCTGACTTTCAACATCCACTTACTTGGGGTCTGGTTTGTATATTATATCACATTGTTCAGTGTTTAGAAAATGGTTTTGACCCAGATTTAAAAATTTTTGGCCCAACACAATATTAAAATATTGGTAAATACTATCAAGAACTGCATAGGACCATCACTTAGTATGTCATACTAAACATAATAAATTGCATGTATGTGAGTGTGTATATATATATATATATATATATATATATATACATACATACATTAGGGCTGTCAAACGATTATTCGAGATAACTTATTTAATATATAAACATAACATATATACATGCATGTGTATTTATATATAACAAATATATACAGTACACATACATATATAAACAAAAACTTTTATTTTGAATGAGATTAATTGCGATTAATCATGTGACAGCACTAATATATTATATTTTAAGTGTGTATTACCAGTTAACTACATCTCTTATGTGGCACCATGGTACTTTGATATATACCTTATTATTCAAATTACATATATATATATATATTCTTCATAATCTTTTGATTTTATGTTCAACTGTTTTTTTTTTACTGAAATAAATTTTTTTACAATAGGTGTGAAAATATGGATTATACACATATGTGTGTGTGTGTGTGTTTGTGTGTTATACACATATGGAGAGACAGAAAGAGAGAGAGAGAAGAACAACAAAGAAATTAATTAATTGCTTGATAATATCCGTTTCATATATGCACCATAGATTGTTCTATAAGAAAAGAAAATACTATTGTTGTAGTTGTTCGTGCAATTATGGGTGTAGCTACCTTATCTAGAACCTTTAAAAAGGAAATGAACAATACCATGAGCAATAGGGGGCAGTTTTTCCATAGCAGGTTACACCCTCGTCATGGAATAGATGTTTTTACACAGTATTGGTGTCGACTAACACAATCTGATCTCACAATCTGCTCTAACTCAAATATGACTATATGTCACCAGTACTGTGGAATGATTAGAGCAAGCACACAATCTACAAGGCAAAAGGACTGTATAATGCTGCACAAAAAAAGCCCACGAGCACGGTATCATGTGGAGACCAATATGGTGACGGTAATTACTAGTGATTACTCCACTACACAAGCAGAGAGCCGCCAAAAAGCATGCAATGATTCAAGAATAAGTAAAGATTAATGAATGGCACGATGCTTTTCAAAGCTTCGCATCAGACTGGTTGTAGGCATTAGTGCATTATGGTCTAGACAAGCCCAGCTTTTATTTTAAAGTACACAAAAACCAACAGTTCAGTCAGGTGCATGACAAACTATTGTTGGTTTGGACTCAACTACGTCATCAATGCTATAGTATTCACTGAAATATACTTAACCTTTGGAGTACTATAAATATCACAATATGAAAACGATACACTTTATGCATATCTGGATTCTGAATGGTACAACATTAATATTATTTACAAAAACTGCCACCCTTATAAAATATCCTTGCAGTCTTACCATGTTTTTATGAATATGCTCCAAGGAAAAATCCTGTTTTATCCACATTTGAAATGGTAATACTATGTATTTTACATGACTGTGATGCAATCAATGAATATAATAATCATTCATTTGAATAATAAGGTATATATCAATATAAGAGATGTAGTTAACATAATATATATTAAGTAATGCATGTAATACTATATCTTAATACCAAACTACTATATTAATGCCCCGGGTTATTTACAAGACTGCCACCATTACAAAAAGTACTTTGGCATGTTGCCATGTTTTATGAAGTAAAATCCTATTTTTATCCTAAAAATACTGTATCTTTTACAATGCTATGATGTTAGTAGCACAAGAGATAAATAGTAGGCAAAGTGCCATAATGTTAGAGACACTTAAGGCAATACACACTTAATATATAATGTAATATAGTATTAAGTAAAGCATTATATTAGTAAGTATTATAAATTTGGCATGTAAGCACACAGTTTTTGTGATGTGAAGTGTGACCTTGTTCAGATGGGATGCTCGTGTGGAGAGGCGTGAGCGCGAGGCTAGATCAGACACAAGAACCCGTTTCACCGGGTCTTTCTCCCCGTGCGAACGTACCTGTGAAGTGCTGTAGGGTCGGTACCGTGCCCTGGACCCACAGGCTGAGCACTTGCTGCACCGATAAATTAATGGAATAATCCTTATTCATGTTCGCGCCGGGCGGCTGGAGCGCGGCCCTCTTGCTCAGATATCTGACCGAGGATGGGGGACACATGGAGCCTCTTCACCGGTGCCGCTGCTCGCTGGAGGAGGATGGCGGAGCGGCGGTCCGTCTGATCAGCTGCTGCTCAGGAGCCATGATGGGTACGGCTGACACACACATACACTCTCTCACTCACACACACACACACACACACACACACACACTCGCGAGCGCTTCTGCGTGGTTCTTAAAGGCGCAGCGCTCTTAAAGGGAGGTGAACAGCACGTTCACATTACGACCAAATACAGCAGTTTATGAATGAATATCAAATGTTGAATTCGCTTTGCATTGAATTTAGAATGAGAGAGAGAGACTACAATTTAAACTCAGTTTAAAGCATGCTATAGGTTGTTAAACAAGATCATATAAAAATATCAGTTTGTATATTTAAATGTCAATTACATATTTAATATTAAATAAAGATTAATAATAATAAACATATGAGTTGCTGTATTAAATGAATCATATTAATAAATATATCAGCAATATTATTAATAATGATCTGATTATGCAGTTTAATTTAAATCGTGTATATTGATGTGTATATTATTTAAACATTATTATGAATAATAATAATTTTAGTAATTTATTTAATGTTAAATCATTTCCTAAAAAAGGGTCATTCGCTGTTATTAATATGCAGTTTAAATATTACCTGATTGAACAGGAACTATAGATTTGTATATTAGAAAATAAATATGTAATACTAAAAACCAATTGAAAATGTGTTTATATATGCAATATATGCAACATGAAATAATTTCATAATATTGATGATACAACAAAAAACCTTTATTGTTATTAATCTAATTAATAATAATGCGTTGAGTGTGCATGGTTTTAATTAATTCAGATTTTCTATTAAAAATTGAATTTGTCTATTTAAATATAAATTTTGTAAACATGTAATATTAATAATGATGATTATTATTATTGTTGTTGTTATTATTATTATTATTTAATAATTAATGTTGTAATAATTAACCATGCTGCATAACTGATCACCATAATTAAGTGGTTTTTGTTTTTTTTTAATACAAAATCTTTGTTAAAACTGCACTAGAATATTTTCTGCTATAGTCTCATCTTTTCTCGCTGTTGCCCTGGTGAATGAGATAAGGTTGAGCTGTTCTGGAAAATTCCTGTGAAATAAAACTGATCCATTTTAGGACAGGAGTCTGACAGGGTTTAAATTTAAATGTCATCTAGGAAGCGTAGACATTAAGTAATAATATTACTGTCTGAGCATTTCCTAAAGAAACCGAAGAAGCTTCCCCAAGCTCCTGCACTTTGTGGAAGTGAAATATATTTAAATACATAATAGCATATAAGCCAAAGCACTGAAATGCATCAAGACAAAATGTGCCAACTCTCCGAAAAGATGCAACCTCACATCAAATGTTTATTAATTCATCAGTAATATTTAACTCAAGTCAAAAGACACCCTTTGATTTTTTTAGGACAATGAAGGAGGCTCCCAGAACAGGTTTACTGGGCTTTAAAAAATCTGAGCATGAACTAATGGGATTTTCAATGGAACAGTGACATAAGCAGAGCAGCTTCTCAAACACACACCCTGATCATTTTTCCACTATTTACCAGTGTGACATTTAAGCCTACGCTTGTTGTATTACCTTACAAACCCAAACCTCTCGGCTTCTGCTTTCTCATTGTAAACGCTCCATTGTAGGAACAATATCAAATAATGCAGTATAGCAGGTCACATGAGGACACCACACCAAAGGACTGGATGAAATTGTCAAAAGGCAAACACCTGACACTGGTCCTTTTGTGAAGAAATCCCAGCTCCTCTAAAGGGCCGAAGGGTGTGTTTTTCCAAAACCCAGAAGGAATCATTCAGCTCCAAGAGCACTATGGGACCGTATGCCATGTGCACAAACATAAAGTGACACAAATTAATTGAGGCATCACTGAGTAACAAGTATCAATCACTCAGTTTTGTGCAAAAAAGTGTTTTGCAGCCAAACAAGATGCAGATAATTAAGTCATGCAGTTCATTACTTGCATAATGTATTCATCACTTTTCTTTAATGGCACAGACAGTAATTTGGTCTTGGTCAGGTTAGGGGTACAAATTATCATAACAAACAACTATGTGATTTGCATATCACAAACACACCTCTCCTGTGGTTCCTTCAGCCTTGAATTTAATGAGCTATGCTGAAAGGCTAAATAAATAAACACTAATCTTACCTTACTGTTATTATTATATGATATTCAATGTGTCTTTTCTGGCACAATGAAAATTGCTTATGGAAAATTCCATGTAGTAATTTAAGTTGTTGTTTGTCACCGCATCCGGCAGATGGCGCTGTGAACTTACATTGTACTGATCGACCTAGTAGTTTTCCTGTGTCCTACTGTTCTGTTTAATGTCTGAGTGCGTTTACTAGACTTAAAGCATTGTAGGTGACACACGATAAAATAATAATGCATACACAAATAGTGTATTATATAATACATAAATTGATCCATCCCTCCAGAAATGTTATGTTTGATATATGTGTGTGGTATGTGAAATGTGAATATGCAAGCTCTCGGTCTGACTGTAAAAGCTCTTACCCTTTCATCAGAATGGCCTTAGGTGTGTAAATGTTAAAGATTCTTGCAGCTGCTGCGTTTAAATCTGTACATGTGCATGGGTTGACGTTAGTGTGTGTAATTGAATCTAAGGGAGTGACATGGCTGGAAGCGTGCAATATCTATCTATTCATACTTTTTTTCAGGATCCTCACATGATCTGTTTCTTGATCTTTCCAGGTGAATCACATTGTGTGCAGCTCATCTGAATGTTACAGCAGTCAGAGGGACCCGATCATAATCAAGTCGCCACCTGAGTCACAACCACAGACCTCACTGAACAAATGCAACATGACACCAGGCCTATTCATCACCCTAAATTTCCCCTTTCATTTTACTTTCTTTCTTTTTCTTTTTTTCTTTTTTTTTGCAGGTGGTTCAATGTCACATACAGTGCCCTCCACTAATATTAGCGCCCTTGGTAAATCTAAGCAAAGGTGGTTGTGAAAATAAATATTTTTATGTTAAATAATATGTAATATGTAATAATATGTTTATCCTTTTGATCTTTCATTGAAAAAAAATCACCTATCTTTGAATTAAACCTATCATTGAAGTAAACCAATAAAATGGGGAGAAAATCTCATTGTATATATAATAATAATAATAATAATAATAATAAAATATAAATGTTTTTCTCCAATACTTGTTGGTCACAATTATTGGCACCCCTACAATTTTTTATGAGTAAAATATCTCTGAAGTATATTCCCATTCATATTCACAATTGTGAGCACACAGGATGATTATGAACATGAAAATATCCAGCCCTGGCTTCCTGTTTCTCAGAAATATATATAGGAGGGAAAACAAAGCCAAATTCCCTTAATCATCAACACAAGGAGAAAAACCAAGTAATATATTTATGATGTGCAGCAAAAGATAATTGAGCTTCACAAATTAGTGAAGTGGTTTAAGAAAAGAGCTAGAGTAGTGAAAATTTCCACCATCAGGGAAATAATTACGAATTTTCAATCAACA
Source organism: Enteromius unitaeniatus (assembly GCA_032359435.1). Classification (NCBI taxonomy): domain Eukaryota; kingdom Metazoa; phylum Chordata; class Actinopteri; order Cypriniformes; family Cyprinidae; genus Enteromius; species Enteromius unitaeniatus. The sequence goes on from JAUMHI010000064.1 coordinate 15,706,496, forward strand.
TACAATGTTTTATGAAACTGCTTGGAAGAGGACGTGTGTTTATATCATCCTAATACATGGAGAGGAGTAGAGTTTGAGTGGCTAAAGACTCTTCAAGAACCACAGCTGGAGAATTGCAGAAAATAGTTGAGTCTCAGGATCAGAAAACCTTTAAAACAAAATAGTCAAAGAAGCCCCTACATCAGCACATGTTGTTTGGGTGGGTTTAAGAAAAATTTTCCTCGCTTGTCCAAAAACAATCTCCAGCATGTTTAGTTGTCAGACAGGACTGGAACTACAAATGAGACTGGCTTCTATGATCAGATGAAACTAAAAAATGTGTTTTTAGCAGCAGTCACTCAAGATGGGTTTGGTGAACACAGGGATAAAAAGTACTCCATGAAGTATACTGCTGTGTTTTTGATGTCAATTTATATTTCAGCTGGAGGTCCTGGACATCTTGTATAGACACATGACATTATGGATTCTATCAAATACAAACAAATAATAATCAATAATTCACTGACTCACTGATTCACTGTTACAAATCTTTTAATGGGCCGTGGTTGGGTCTTCCATTGGGACAATAATCAAAAACGAACAATAAAATAAACACAAGAATTAGTCACTAAGCACAAAATGAAGCTTTTACCATGACTGTCCCAGTCCTCTGACCTGAACCCTGAGTGAGCTGAACTAAAGAGGAGAACCAACATGGAGCTTGTAATCTAAAGGGTCTGGAGTGATTCTGGATGAAGGAATGGTCTCTTTTATCAGGTTCTCTAAACTCTTCAGGCTTTACAGGAGAAAACTCAGAGCTGTTATCTTGGAAAAAGGACATAGCAATAATTGTGGCCAACATGTATTGGAGAAAAACATTTATTTCATCATTTTCATTCAAGTATTTCTACCCATTTTCAATTGTTTTAATTCAATGGTAGGTTAGAATTTTGTGAATTTTTTGAGTGAAAGATCAAAAGGATAAACAATGCAGATTTATTTTCGTAGCTACCTTTGCTCAGATTTTTACTTTACAAAAAATATATATATTGAAATATATTTTAACATGCGTTAAACACGCATTCACAAAATGAATTGAATATATATATGAAAGAGTGTGTAAAAAGATTGTGGAATACTTGTTCGTCAAATTGCAAAGGCTTTGCAAGTCTCATCATCTACAGTGCATAATATCATCAAAGGTTTCAGAGAAACTGGAGATATATCTGTGTTTAAGGGACAAGGCCGAAGACCTTTGTTGGATGTCTGCGGTTGTTGGGCCCTCAGATGACACTGCATCACTCAACGCATGATTCTGTCATTGACATTACTAAATGGGCCCAGGAATACTTCCAGAAACCACTCCCAGTAAACATAATCCACCATGCGGATGCCAACTAAAGCTGCAAAAAGGAAACCATATGTGAACATGGTTCAGAAGTCCAAAATATATGCATGTAAATAATATATAAATATACACACTACACATATTTATTATGTAAACAAAAACATAAATTTTGAGTGCGATTAATCGTTTGACAGCACTAATATATACAGTATATATGAATGATATGTATTTAAAACCAGCAGCTAGTATATTTAAATCAAACAAAAGATATAATTGTTGTAGCTTACAAAATAATAATATTTGATCATTTTAGTAAATGAGCCACATACTTCACTCTAAAATGTGCAGTGCATTAGCTATTAAATTACAACCTATACATATTCTTTAAAAACTCACCTGTTTCCATTAGTGAGACTTCAAAGAAATCACTCTCTCTGCCAAAGAGACAAGAGAAGGATTCAAAAGTTCATTCAGAAAAGTTCAAACAGAAAACGGCTCGCTTTGTTACTCACTGATAAGCGGCATCACACAAGTCTTTCCTGAAGTTGTTTAACAAATAACAGACTGAAAACGCTACTGATGTGGGACTTTAAAGCTTTAACCTTGTTTGACCTGTTAGCTTATCAGTTGTTAGATCACTCCAGATGAAATTGGTTGTAGTTCAGACACCTGTGGGAGACCTGCTCATACCTGCCTGATACCAAAACACAGCCCTAAGGCTACGGAAACCAAACCCTCTGACTTCAAGCCAGATTTTTCCCAGATTACTGATCTTGACGAAGGGAATTTCTCTTCTGACGCTGCAAGACATATCAAATCGCACACTTAATAGAAAGCATCCTTTATATCTTGTATTTTTCCAAGGAACGTGTTGTACATTCACTTTTGGTTAAGCAAGAACCGCTTACCCCTTGCTGTCTGTTATTCAATCAGACCGATGTTAACAATTAAAATCATGTATAGCAATCAAAAGACTTTTGAATAGTAGATTTTTGGTAGAATAACTGATTTCTAGTTTACATACATACAGATACACACACTGCCTTAATTATAGTTCACTGTTATGGAATCTCATAATTACACATATCATAAAGACAACTGAATGACTACAGTGTCTTTGTTGGCCTGTGTTTCTTCGACAATGATCGGTCCACTTGACAAAGGGCCTGTGACATCAAACAGACCCTCCTGTCAATCAAAATCAGCCTCCATGGGAAGCGGTGGTCTAGAATTCGCTCCAGGCAACCTACAGTTAAAAAAGGAGGCGTAACTCTGGCATTTTTTTCAAGTTCCGAGAATATCACATTAATTAGAATGACACATAGCGTTTGAACAAGGCCTATCATATTCTTGTCGCAACGCGAAGGTGTAAGTCCTCCTGGCTTTGATGAATGGCCCCTGAAGGGGTGGATTTTCGAACTCAGAATTTCCCTCATTCAATCAGACATGACTAAGATCCACACACGGAAGATGTCATCATCGAGGGACGACACAGACATCCAGTTTTAAACTTAAATCACAATTATGTCTGATTTTATATGTTTTGACAGCTTATCCAGAATTACATAGTTGACATAATAGCAGGAGTGTAAGAAATGATCTGCAAGCATGACGTCAATCTCAAAGACCTGTACTAAACATCAAAGCTCTATCTGAGGAACATCTGCCTTTGATGCATTTTCCAACTCAGTTCAATGATTAAAATTAGACATCTATGATCGCAGCTAAAACATTGCATTTATTAGCTGGTTACTAGGGTGTTTTGGTGTTAGTGCTTGCTAAACGTTCTGAATGTTTGTTATTACATGACTATACAATTATTATTGTATTCTGATTGGTTAAAGGATTGTTAGGTGGTTGCTAGGGTGTTTTGAGTTGTTACTAAGTTGTAGGTGGTTGCTAGACATTCATGCTAGACACTAAGTGTTTGTTAGTGTGTTACTATGTAATCTGTATTGTGCTCTGATTGGTTGAGTCATTGCTAGCTGGTTGCTAGGGTGTTTGCTATGTGGATACTGAGGGGGGTTTTAGCATGTCACTCTAAGTTGTTCTGAGTGGTTCTTTGCATGTGGCTTCATGTGCTTCATAAGGTGATAATAAGACTATTTATAACATATTTCTATGAAGTTGTTAGAGTATTTTTATCACTATACAAAGTTAAAAGTAACACATCTCTTCTTAAGAAGTCAGATAATCTCAAGTTTTTTTCTGAGGCATGAGCTGTGCAAGATGAGTTACACATCAGTGTTTAACACTTAGGGTTAGGGCTTGTACAAATCGCTAACTGTAAGTCTGAGCAGTAACACTGATGCTTGATTTACCAAACACAGACCGTGTCCTTCAGATGGAGGTTCTCCAGTCAGCAGCTGTGAGGATCATACAGAAACACGGACACGGCTGACTGAAATACCGTCAGCTCAGGTTCCTCTCATCCCAGCTCAGATAAAGAGTGAAGAATTACAAAGGCAGGTTTCAAAGACATTTGTGCAAACTGAGTTCATCTGATTCTGTCGACTGGAGGGTAAAATTGGGGTGTACTCATTTCATATAGAATAACAGAACCTGTTAGCATCAGAATAAAGACAGATGTCCTGCCAGGATCATACATCAGCAGGTCATTTAACGTGTTTGTTTTAAGTGTTTTGGCTTCTTGAGATCTGAACAAGGTTTTGTTGAAATTTAGCAAACCACAGATGATTGGAGCCACAAAGGAGGCTGTGAAACAAAATTCACACAGGAGAAACATCTGAAGGAGATACCAAACATCTCCTTTAACTCTTATTGCAGCTTGTTGCTGTCCAAGAGAAACAACTGAGACATTAAAGAGATCATCTCAGTTGTTTATGTTAAACATTGCGTCCATGTTTCTCTTAAGGTGACCCTGAAAATAAAATAATAAAAAGCAAAAAATAAAGAGGACAAAAATGAGAGCCTAAATAAATAAAAAGCACCTAAGTAAATTAATTAATTAAGACCTAAAAAAAAAGGTGAACAATTGCAAAAATAAATAGTATAAATTAAGAGCAAACTATATATATATTAAAAAAAAATAGCAAAAATAAATAAAAATGAAAAAGTAAATAAATAAATACATTACAAACAAACAATTAATTATAAACAAATTGATTAAAAAATGCAAATAAATAAGAAAGCCCAAAAATAAAATAAATAAACATAATAATTTCCTCTTTAAGGTATCACATGGTGTCAGTGCTCATCCACAATGCAGAAGGACTTTTTAGTGGTACTAATAGTGGTTCAGGCGCTGTGATGATGTCATGAATGTTGGATCCTAGATCACACTTCTCTTGTGATAAAACACTTAACTTAGAAGAAGTTCCAGTGTACTGCTCCTCACATGGGTGAGGACAAATAAATAAACCACAAAGAAATGACTCTCATACTGAGATCACATTTAGGTTCATGACAGAATGATCTGCTCATGATGAGTCACAGCCCTGCTATGCTCACACATACTATATTTATGGTTTTTTAATTTGCTTTGTATTGCATCATTGCCTAAGGTAATGGAACTGATTCAACTTCTAAGGAAATTATAACAACACAGAATTTACTATTTAAGAGCAATCACTCATGAAACTATGACAAATGTAATCGCTGTAGAATAAATGTGGTACAGATGTCTTAGTCTTAGTCTCAGACACTATAATGCATAAAAACGGCAAGAGCTGGTGTTTTGCAATATTCAGGAGTCAGGGTACGCAAGAAATGTTCAGGTTTACAAGAAACCAAGCTGCAGGAAGAGCTAATTGTTGGGTTAAACATTGAAGACACTGAATCTATGCAAGATACTTTGAAGAAACTATTAGTAATAGTTCAATAGTTTCAATACTATTATTAAGTTTCAAAATGACTGTTCAAATGTATTATATTTTAAAATATCCCAAACGTTCTAATAAAATAATTTGAATATTAGAATAGTTACTTGTGTTTGTGATCAGGACGAGATAGATACAGTAGATAGAGTTTTTGATACAGTAATTGCAATATATATATATATATATATATATATATATATATGTTTTCAAATTAATTGTATTTTAAAAAGTAATGCAATGCTTTAAAGTTTACAGCATCCTTACCCCAGTCTTTATTGTCACATAATCATTATAATATACTGTATACTCTAATATTCTAATATATATTTTTGGCAACCAAAACCACTATACTTTTTTATTTTTAATTGTTCGATTAATATGATTTAATTGACAGAATTTAATTGAATTGACAACTATTTCATTATAAATATCTTCAATGCACATTTGATCAAATGACTGTGTCCCTGCTCAATAAAAGTATTAATAAATTAAAAATAAAATTAAACTCAATTCAGATAAAAATACTGACCCCAAACTTTTATACCTTATTGTATAAATTTGTATTCAAATAAATATTAAGTGCCCATGAACCTCACATGTTTGCTCAATAAATAATAATGCATTGCAAACCACTATTTCAGTCAAGCAGATCCTCTCAGACGGTGTAAAAAGGTCTGCCGGGACACAAACAAGGTCAGCCAGGATGCTGCTGTCTGGCTTTCCTTATCAGCTCATGTCTCTCACCCCTGCTGTGCTTATGGCTTGATAACTTCCTCGTAACTCTCTCCACCAGACAATGAGAAGTCTAGTGCTTTATCTGAGATTTTTATCAGATCACGGGACAAACCTGAACATTTCCTGTAAATAAACCCCAGCAGAAGACCATCCCTCAGTCTGCACCCAGTGCAGTACCTCTATGAGTCCAAGAGTTATCTTGTTTTCTAAATCACTATATATTTGAATCCCAGCAGCATGATGTCACACTGAGTAAACACGTCTGCTCACGCTCGTGTGTGGGTTTTCGTCAGCAAACGGACACACGGTGACAGGACACCTGTGAAAACACTTCAGCTCAGTGAACTTATTCAGACTTCTCAAAGACATAACTAACTCTAACCGGTCTTATCTACAAATAACTAAGCTGTTTGTCTATGATGGCTGATATGGGTGTTTATTGGGAACAAATAAATTTTTAGTCTGCTCCTCATATAAAACCCTCATACTTGAAATATTGTCTACTTTCATGGTTTCCATATTTCTATAATAAGCCTAAATTACATAGAAAAGAGGCATGTTTACACTGAAGAAAAAAAAAAGGTTTAAATGAATTACTCATACTGCTGGGCTATTCCAGCTCATTTTGAGGTTGCTTAAACTGGATTGCGAGACTTTGAAGTTCTGCTACGCTGTTTAGCGAATTTGCCTTGGAAGTTTATGTGAATTATTCATTTATAAAGAACACAGCCCTAAATATCATGTTCGTTTATTGCATCTATGAAGTGCAACTCTGTTTTATAAATATTGCTGTAAGCTGTGATACTACACAGCCTGCCTGCTGACTTTGAAACGGTCATTATTGGATATAAAGCTCAATCTACGTTGAGCTTGTATCATTTTCATCTGTTTGTTTATTAACTCAACAAACTAAAGACACACCTTGGCACCTGGATACTGTACACAATGCTTCTATTCATGCACAATGAAGAGATGCCCCCCTCTTCATGTCCAATACAATGGTTCAAAGAATAATACAGATTTTTCGAGATTTTTTGATTATTTATTGTGTTGATGTACTTTTCATAAATTAATACTAAGGTGTTCTGGGTTGCCACATCCTTCAATGAAATTGAGATTTGAAATATATTCATTTATTTATATTCATTCACATTCATATATTTAGTGCTGTCAAGCGATTAATCGCAATTCAAGTCAAGTCAAGTCACTTTTATTTCTACAGCGCTTTTAACAATACAGATTGTAGCAAAGCACTGAACATTATCAAATAGAACAACAGAGTAATGTAACATGTATGTATATATTTAAGACAATAATATGAGAATATGATAATAATAAAATAAATATGTTACAATATATATAAAAATATGTTTATACATTAAATATATTCATATATAATATATACATGTAAATACTTGTATGTATTTTTTATATATGCTGTATGTGTGTGTATTTACATATATATATATATATATATATATATATATATATATTTATAATCCACTAAGCACCATAAAGGTGAGACTATTTAACTGAAATATGCAATTAACATTAATTTAACAACATTACATGAAATAAGGAAGAAAGAAAAGAAAAAGAAAAAACATCAAATTCAAATAAATTAAATTGAAATGCAATGCAGGGAATTCTGGGAATGTCAGTTCAATGCATTTCAATATAGTTTTTTACCATTAACCATTTAACAGGTTTTAACCATAGCATTTTCACAATTTTTTACAGTTAAAATCACAGCCATTTTATACAGTGTAAGAATATTTTACATTAATGTTTTTACTGTATCTTTATGAAAAAAAAAAGCAGCCTTGGTGAGCATAACAGAATTTCAAGAACAGAAAAGTCTTAAACATTCCCACCATTTGACCATTATGCATTGATATGTACATATTTCTTAATTTTATAAAAAACAAAATGAACAGTCTCACTCCTGTGAGTGTTTGTAAGTGTTTGTGCCAGTTTCTCTTTGTTTATTTCTGCAAAACAAAGGTCATTTGGTTATTCAACGTCTTGTCTACTGCTAATGTAGCAATCCATCTGTGCCACATGCTAAATGTTCCAGTAAACACAATTATTCCACGCCTGAGAAAAACAAGGCTCGGCCTGGGCGCTCACGCTGACGTCACTGGCCAGAAAAAGCGGTCCAGTATCTGCATGGCTGCAAATTACAGGCCGCAGCAACCAACACTCAAGCTGGCAGGACCTGAAGCCTCCTAAATTAAGCCCTTTTGTGGCAGGGCTTGGCATGACGGATGAGGGCAAGATTGCTTTTTTCCTTTTGTGCTCCAGAAGTGCGAGCCAGGAATGAAACCTTTTGCGAGGCATCCAGCATAGAGGTGCATAGAAGCATGCTACATTAGTGCACGGGAGTTATGCTGGAGTCTGGATATATGTCACAGCAGCCAGCTCAAACAGTCCGTATCTGATGTCAGGTCCCTTTGAAGTCGTCTTTAAAATATGAATGATTTTCTCTAATGAGACGTGTCCTAATGTAGACAGTTCTGCTATTTCATTTTATTTGAAGACTGGGAATGGTTTTCTGTTGATCTACTGTGTGCAGGGCTTTTCACAATGTATTCTGTTATCTTGAAATCTTAAAGGCACGGTAGCATATGGACACTTACTAAAAAGGTAATTCTTTTGCAAGATAAAAAAAGGTAATTTTTTTCATCTTGCTAATTTTCTCCTTCAGTTTTGAGATTTATCTCTGAATTCTGAGTTTGTGATTCTGTTTCTGTAAGAATAAAAAAAATTAAAAGGCTATTGCAGCTTTATACAATTTCACAATTCAGATTTTTCTTTTAGATTTTTGAGGGTTTTTGTTTTTTTCACAATTTTGTGATTTAAACTCACTCAATTCCAAGTTATAAACTCACGATTGCAAATTGAAAATTTTCTCTAAGAATTTTTTTTAATTTTTTATTTTAGAATTGTGACTTTAAATCTCCAAGAGTCCAAGATTTCCAAGAGTTCTGATCTCGCAATTCTGAGCAAAATGTTAAAGTTTATTATGACTTTATTATTTACCTCACAGTTACAGGTTTATATGTCACAATTAGATATTTTTTTTCAAATTGTAACTTTAAATTTGAAAATTCTAAATATTCCCCCTCAGAATGCAATTTTGACATATTTCTCAGAATTCTGAGTTTACATTGTTCATTTTTTTCTGCATAACAGCAAGTTATAAACTCACAATTGCAAGTTCAAATCTCGCATTTCTGTTTTTCTGTTTCTGTCATGGTACGGAATTAAAAAGGTCATTAAAAAAAATTATCTCAATATTTAGTTTTCTCACAAAAAATTGTAAACTGCCAATAATGAAAAGAAAAAAAGAACAGTGAGATTGCACATTGCAGCTACCTTTTTTATTTCTTGGTGGAAAGAGACTTATATAGTAGCAAAAACAAGCTGTTAAATTTTAAATGTCAAAAAGGGTGGGAATGATTCTGGTCGATGGGCCTGCAGTGGCAAACAGAGCTGGGAAAAGCTGCTTTTAAACTCCCTTCTACAATGTTATTCTCCTCACCTGCAGTCTTTGTCCTCTCACCTTGTCTCTTTACCCCTGGGCTCTCTTTGCATTTAGAACGAGGTCCGATGTGCTGCTTAAAATAACCTCACAGTCTCACATCTTCAGCAGGAGGGCATCCCAGGGGTCCGGAGTCATGGTTCTGTCGAATGTTCTCTCACTTTCTCTCTTTGCCTCTGTTTGTCATTGTGGTGCTTCGATTGCATCCTGAAGAATATTGAAAAAGCACTATGCAGAGTTGCAGAGATTACTGGATGAACCGATACTCACATGATCAACATATAAATAAGCAACATTTATTCATTTAGCGGACACTTTTTAATTTAATGTGAATATGTGTCAAGTGATTTTAGGCATATTCCATAAAGTTATAAAGTCAGAATTATGAATGTTATGATGTTGCCGTTACAAAGTCCAATGTTGAACAGGTAAAAAGATATGTTCTCAGAACTGTGACTTTATATCTCACAATTCTGAGAAAAAAAGTCAAAATTGTCAGTTTGTATCACACAATTCTGAGAACAAAAGTCTGAATTGTGAGATAAAAAGTCGCAATAACCTTTTTTTATATATTATTCAATGGCAGAAATGTGCTTTTATACAAACCTTATATGTTTTTAAGTATATTTAAATTTCTAAAGCCATACAAAGTCCTTATGCGAAGAAGGGAGTAAGGTTTTAATCACTAAAAATGACACGTTGTCATCAACTGTTATCTTATTCAGAAAACTCATAAATGTGTAAATAATATAATTTAAATAAAACTGTTTTGACTGTCACAGTCAAATCACACCCATAAAAATATGCAATAATGCCAATGTTTTTACCCAATATATCTTTTAATTATGACAATAAAATAAAAAATATTATTGCGTCGGCATGTTGATTGATGCTAAGGATTTCGTATTTAAAGGAGTCATACAAAGGCAATTCCTTTTCAGGAACTCGAGCTGCGGTGACGAGACGCTATGGGAACGCCCTCAGCATGATGGCTCTGAATCGTGTGTTGAATCAGCCAATGAGGACATGGGATGTCATAGGCGGGTGACATCATTGGCCAGGAAGCATATAAGCATGTGAATGTTGCCGGCAAACTAGTTTTCTGTCATTCAGCGAAGCGCTCTTTGTGTGTGTATCAAAAGCCAAGTGTGTCTTTGTCTTTAGAACAAACCTTGTCAGGGAAAATGTCTAAAAAACAAAATAAACGTTTTATCCTCCCTGAGGATACACACACTCTTTGTGTTGCCTGCATGGGAGCAAGACACGCAGAAGCATTGTGAGAGAATGTCGCTGCGTGTGCTTCGCTCCCGGAGGGCTCTCTTTGACGAAGAGAGAGCCTTCATGAGCAAGCCTCGCGGCGCCATTCGTGGGGTTCGCAACTCGATCTTGATCGAGAGGAGACCGAGACGGATGAGTCCCTATCTCGCTCCTCTGCATCAGGATCGGGCGCTAGCCGGACGAGGAAGGAAGCACGTTCTGCTACTTCCCCTCATCAGGGCGGCACAGCGAGGGTGAAGAGATGGAGGGCGTTGAGGAGACTATGGTCTCCTCTTCACCCCAGTACTAGGAGCTCTTGAAGGTGGTTACTCGTGCTGTAGCCAAATTAAAGATCGATTGGCCAGCCGAAGTAAAATCCGAGCCGCACCGTAGCAAACTCGATGAGAGGGTTCTGCGTGCTCAGAAATCATCTCCAAGAAGGAACCTACTGTTTTGCCTGTTCATCCAATAACATCAGAGGCCAGCCTCGAGAGGCTGGTTCCCTTAGTAGACTATTTAGCAGCATGGAAACTACTGCCAAATGTGTCTCAATGGGTTCTGCGTACTGTAGAAGGAGGTTACAGAATTCAGTTCGGTCAGTCCCTGCCACAATTCACGGGTGTGCTGCCCACTATTGTGAATTCAGTGCAGGCTCTGGTGATGGAACAAGAAGTAGGCACTCTTCTGAGGAAGGAGGCCATTGAGGTGGTCCCTCCTCACGAAAAACAGTGCGGGTTCTACAGCCGCTACTTCACAGTTCCAAAGAAGGATGGAGGGCTGAGGCCAATTTTAGATCTCAGAATGTTGAACCGGTCAGTAATGAAACTGAAGTTCAGAATGCTTCTCCAGTTGGAGAGCGAGGTGTGCAGACATCGAGATGTTGTCTTTGCTCACATGAAATGTTTGGGGTTGAGAGTCCTTTCTCCAGTTCAGAGAACCACTTATCTAGGCGTGGTGTAGGATTCGACCAGGATGCGGGCTCGTATGACCCCCGTTCGAGTAGTTTCGATCCTCACTGCAGTGGCGAGAGTAAAACAAGGACGGTCACTCACTGTCAAGCAGTTTCAAAAATTGCTGGGCCTTATGGCAGCTGCGTCCAACGTGATACCTATTGGCCTGCTGTACATGAGACCCCTACAGTGGTGGCTCAGAAACAGTGCACCCTCGCCCGGAGTTGTGGCAGCTGAGAGTGTGGCCTCTGAGGGGGCACAACTCTTAGCAGCAGGTCTCTCATCCAAAGTTGTTGAGATCATCCTTGAGTCCAGAGCTCCATCCATGAGGAAACTGTATGCCTGGAAGTGGAAACTTTTCACTTCTTGGTGTAGAGAACACCAACAAGATCCAGTCAACTGCCCAGTTGGTACAGTGCTGGAATTCTTGCAGAGTAGATTCTCTACTGGGGTCACCCACTCCACCCTGAAGGTTTGCGTGGCGGCTATATCGGCCTACCACTCCTCTCTCGGTGGACATAAATTGGGTAAAGAAACCCTGGTCATACGTTTCCCTCTGCAGTGCGCTGAGGTTGAGGCCTCCGGTACGTTCCCGGGTACCAACCTGAGACCTGGCTGTAGTGTTAGAGGCCCACTGTGGGCCACCTTTTGAGCCCATAGAGGAGATCTCAGGTCGTTTGCTAACGATAAAGACCACACTACTGCTAGCGTTGTGTTCTCTGAGAAGAGTAGGTGAGAGTAGGCCCTATCAGTGGCCCCTACACATCTTGACTTTGCGCCTGGCATGGCCAAAGCCTTCCTGTACCCGTGAGCGGGTTACAGTCCTAAGGTACCTACGGTCACACCACAGCCAGTAGTACTACAGGCATTCAATCCTCCTCCGTCAGAGTGCACTCAACACGCGGTGTGGCGGCCTCGAAGGCCCTGCTAGCAGGGGTCTCCATGGCCGACATATGTGATGGTCTACCCCTCACACTTTTGTCCGTTTTTATGGGTTGAACTAGGGTTATATACATAACCTAGAGACGTTTTCCACAAGCTAATTGGCACAAGCCACGCCTCCATGGCTCTCTCTGGCCATCAGCAGCGGGAACCGTCACCCAAATATTAGCATTTCCACCCGAACTCTTTTCCGCCCACGTACCTGGGCTGATTCGCCCACAGGTGCTGCCTGTTAATTGCCCTATAATTACTCAGACTTTCGTCAGGTTCAATTCGAAGTCTTGTTTGCCTAGTGTGACAATTCCGAGCGTTATTTTCCCTGTTTGATTCTTGCTATTACCTGGACCGTTTCTTTGACTTTGATTCTCGCTGCCTGCCCTGATCAATCTGCCTATAACTTGACTATGATTTACTCTGTGCCCCTATATACCTGTCTGCCTGTTGTTGTGACCATTGCCTGCCTGACCTTGATCAATAAAACGCTGCTCATGGATCCAATGTCTTCCGAGGATTCATTACACTAATATGATTCTTTAGGATCTTAATGGAAAGGTTGTAACATAAATTGCTTTAAAATTTCTCAAAGATATTGTAAAAAAGCTCATTTTACCCCGTCATAAACAACTCTTTAGAGATCACTCTGTTCTGTGAACTTCCCCTTTAAAAAGATTAAAAGACATTAAACTCACTGCTTCTGAAGGTCAGGCTGGATCATGAATGATTCGTGCAAACATAAAAGCATTTCGGTTGATCAAGGACGCGTTTCTCTTCAGAACCAAACTTAACATTAATCCTCTGCATCAGTCACTTAGATGTCGGGGGTAAATGACTACTGCTATGTTCATTAATACATTCAAAAACAAAACACCTCAATCTCTTAGGAGTCTTGCTTGTCTCTGCTTCTCAGACTGATGACAGCTCACTCAAAGTGACTAAAGGGGTACCTTGATCTTCAAAAAGTGGCGCAAAATGGTCTTGACCAAGCGTCAAAATGTTGACGAGTTGGGAGTGAGAATGTGTTGGTTCTTCCAATTTATCAAAAAAAAAAAATCTTAGGGAATAAATATTAATTAGAACAATAACAAAATCACAATATTACTGTTTTTATTGCATTTTTAATCAAATAAATGCAGCCTTTAAGAGCATAAAATACTTTTTATAAGAGACACAATTATTTGCATGCATTTATATTTGTGTACAAATGTTTTTAAAGTACACAATATTTTGTACTCATGATTTGGAAAGCAAAAGCACTTTTCCATATCCCAATCCAAACGTTTTTATACCAGGTGTAAAAGGGGATTCATCAGCAATGCCTCAAATGTGCAATGCTGGAACACTGAAACAGAACAGCGCTGTGTGTATGTGTGAGCCTGTGTTGGAAAAAGTCATGGTGTGCGCTTTGGAACAGTAGCTCTCATTCTGGGTTGATTGATTTTACAGAAGTCCTCAGCTCTGAGCTACGAACTGCTGCTCCGCATATAAAGAAAGATCCTCTGCTAGATTTAAAGCCAGGTAGCTTAAACCAATAGCTCACCAAAATGAACTTCTGAATGAAGTCCAAGCTGCTCTTTGCCACAGAATCTATCAATCTGCAAAACATCAAACAACACCAAAAGAAAACATTTATTAATTTCACAGTTTCCAAAAAATTAAATATAATAAGAAGCTCAACTGTTTTAACATTGCTAAAAATAAGAAATGCAGACATTTTTGCTTGAACATATAATAAAACATAGCTTATGCATGCAATCATGGACGTCAAACATGACATAATGGAAGGATTTTTAGAGACTTAAGGAAAAACACATTTTCATACTTTTTAAGATGTTTCAGCATCAACTTCCAAGTAACAAAGCTGTCAGAAATCAAACACAAACTAAATTCTTAAACTCTCGGGCATGTGTGTTGGATGGTGTGGGCCGTTCCTCACTGGCATCTAAAAACGAGTCAAGCAGCCCAATGACTCAGCCAGTGAAATATGAAGGCTTTTAGCAGTCCGCCACAGAGGATCACTTACACTCAAATGTCTCATTTTTGGGGGATCAGTATTTAGTCATCCTGTAAAAAAAAAGGCAGTCGAATGGCAGTGAATGTGATTAAAAGAGAGTTTTGCCATGTCAATTTGGCTCGGTTGAAGAAAGCAACATTGTGAGGTCATTCATCACCTTCAGACAAACATTTCAAGACAAATCGTGCCAATCCATGGGAGAGGAACTCAAAGTACTATTTGTGGCCGTTTACAAGCCATCTTTGGATTTAGCTGTTCCGGAACAAACCGTGCGGTGAGGAAGAGGAGGGCAACAAGCCCTTCTCAAAGCAGAATCATCTAGACTTGGACTGTTTGGGTCTAACCAAACCCTTTCAAGTGGGCTTTTCTGGTCGCTCCACACCACTGCCAGAGGACCAAATGTGCTCCTTTCAAACGACTGGAGAAAGTAAACACATCAGAACCAAATCAAAACCATGCTAGACGAGAATCTGATTTTAATTTAGATGTTTAGAAGGCGTCTGCGATTGATGAGCTATTGTTTCACAGTTTGACAGATGAGCCTCACCTGACAGAGACAAATTATGTGGTTGTTTTATTGGTTTTGCAGCAGGGCAAAAGCAGAGACTTGAGTGAAAAAGATTTAAAAAACAGAATGAGGAGTTGATAGCTTGCTAAAAAGTCTTTGGTTGATTGTTAATTATAGATGCTCACTGAAAGCATTGATTACTCCACACAATAAAGACACACACATCCACCAGACCAGATGTTCACCTCAAATGTACAAGAAACTGTATTGAACCATAGGAACACTGCTAATCCATGTACAATGGAGAAAAAATTAAATAATAAAAATCATAAGCAAATAGTTCCATACATTGCATAATGACAAACATGCACGTTTTATGAATAATAATATTATTATGTAACAATTTTGAAGAAGGTATATAAAACATAATATAATAATAATAATAATAATAATAATTATATATAACAAGCATTTTTCCTACTTCAAAATATAAAGTGTTTAGTGTTTATTTTTAATCAATTAAGAGTTTTTGATTAAATTCTTTCTACAACAATTTCTTTTCAGAGGGTTCTGATTAAAGAAAACCATGATATAATAATTTGTATAATATTATAATAATAATATAACAATAATTTGGTTCTTTCCTTTCTTAAAATGATTTAAATAATTTAAAACAATTTGTCTGACAATTGTTTTTGTATATTTAATTACTGTATTGTTATTTATTGTAATACTTAAAAAATAAAGAAATAAATATTACCACATATTGAATATTGAAATATTAAAGATAACCAATATCAGCCAATAGCCAATAAGGTCCCATTATAGTGCATACTTAATTATTTCCAAATTTATATAAATAAATATAGTATAAATATAGTATAAAGTATAAATAATATTAAAAATATTAATGTTAAATACAATTAGATATAATATATATAATATACATTTTATTTTTGTAACTGTATTTTATTTGTAAAAAAAATATATATATATAATAAGTATTATTGTTATTATTGTTGTTGTTATGAAGCAGAAGGCGAAGAAGATCTTATTAAAAAGATAATTGAAATCAAAGAAATAAAAATCACAGACATATGAGACCTAGACACAAACTACAGGCACATACACACACACACACACTCATTCAATAATGAGCGGATTAGACAGGATCAGGTGGTCTGTGTAATTAGTGTGAGATTAATTAGCATTTGTTCAGCAGCTTTAGCAGTTGGTGATTCTTTTCTCATTAATTTGAGCTTAAAGTCATTCCAAAAACAAACAAAACAAATATCTGTAAAGCTATACTTCCACATTAATACCACGGCATCTTCTCCAGGTCATTTGGCTCAACCGAACTGTGGAAAATCTTTCACAAAAGCAGCAGCAGCTCTAGTGAGTCTAAGCCATTGCTGGTTTTGCTCACAGGTCAAAAGCTGCAAAAGAAGAGAAACAGAAATTCACATTCCTGAGACACATCAGACAGTAGGAAACACAGAGTGTCAGTATTTCAGTTTAGTGGTCTGGGGTTGTTAAACTGTCACACATTACTTATTGTAAAAACCATATACTGACAAATACACTTGTGCATATATACTATATCTGCATATCTACTACATATGTATATATAAGTCACCCAAAGTCATATCATTGTTATTTTACTGCAAAGGAGAAACGGTGGTCATATTTCACATGAAACTAGCAGCGTATGGGAGCTGCTGATTGGAAATAAAATGCAGTTTTCAACTAAAAGAAAATGGAAAATAGCAGGACATCTGCAGCAGTTATTTAATGTTTCCATTCCTCACCATCTCCTCTGATGGATGAAGATCTGGCACTTGCATTTTTGGTAGCACCTGCAACGACATCATCATTCAGAACTTCTTAGCTCAATAAATCATTCAGACACGCACCAGGACTTTCCTTGAACGTCTCAGGATCCCACAAATTTTTCCAATAAGACGTGCTGTCACTTTCTTTTCCTTTAGGATGATCTACAAGTAAACCCAGGCAGAAAAAGACCTCTTGTGCATGTGTTTGTTAAGGGCTACAGGGCAAGGTGGAGGCCGCATTCCGCACCACAGTGTGAATTTCACAGAACGGCATCACATACGTGTCTAAAATCACTTTCCGAAAGCCAAACCTGCCCCTGAGCTAACTGGAAAACTCTCAAAGAGGCTCCTCATGCACACTAGAGCAACAAAGGTGTCCTGTGTCACCTGTTTCCACAGTCCCAGGTCTTACGAACCCTCGCAAATCCAGGATAGAGCCCACACTGTAGAACATTCTTGTTAAGAACAGCCCACTGAAACAAGGCCAGGACACAGACTGCACAAAACGTGACAAAAGCATTCACAAGCTAACCCAATTTTACACCGAATGTGTTCTCACAGGCACTCACAGTTATGATCTTGTGATACTTAAAAAAATAATATTAAATATTTTATTTTATATAATTTTATATATGATTAAAAGATGTTTTATATATATATATAAATGTAAAACATAAATTATTTTCAATATTTTTGGAATTAAAATAAATCAGAAATTATTTTAGAATATTACTTATTGATGTTAATATTTATACATTTTATACATTATATTAAATCTAATTAATTTAAAGAATAAAAATAATTAATACAATAAATTAATAAAAAAATAATTTAAAAAAAAAGTAAAAAAAAAAAAAGAATAATATCCATATCTTATCGATATAGTGCATTCCTTAAAATTTTCCATGTATAATACCTTTTCATGTCTCCGCCCCCCCAACCCATGCTACAGCTTTAAATCTAAAATATCTTAAACTGATGCTGGCATCCCGACGGGGCCCCAAGTATGAAAAGACTAGACTAGAAAAGACTAAGACCACTGACCGAGGGGGGAAAAGAAAGTTTTCCACATCCTGATAGATTAGATTACAAAAACAATATTTTCTGATGGTCAGGACTCTATTGTAACATGATTTACAGTTTAAGCCCATAAATTATATTTCCTATTAATCATAATTTCACAGGAAGCCACACCAAAAGGACAGAGAGGTCATGAGTGCCACCACACAGCTGATGGGGAAAATACTTCATTACATCAGTGACAGAAAGAGAAAGAGCTAAAATTACAGCTGTGATTACACACTGCCCGTGAAGTCACTCAGAAATCACGTGGAACGGGAATTTGATGAGGAAAATGAAAGAGATCTGATTTTACAAGACTGATTTGTGTAATGCAGATGGATTGTGGTTAAAGTCTGGTCATGTTTTTTAGCTTAAGTTGTTAGATATAATTGGTTTTATTTTATCAGATTTTTGTGGTGTTATTTAAAGATCTTAAAATGTTTCTCTCATCTGGAACATGAAGGTAGACTATATTTCCTGGCCTACATATCCCAAATATAAATTTTTTCTGGGACTCACGGCCAACTACACCAGGTGTTTGTCATCTCAGCTGATCTGACAATGTTATATACTGGATGTCTTTGTGTGTGTTTTGTGTGTATTCGTGAGTACGTGATCAAGTTTTCACTTGAACTAATGGCATGACCAGACATCCTGCCCCTGTATAGACATAATTACACATGATGACCAAAATGCAGTCTCACGGCAGACCATGTGCTGTCAGACACACAACACACACTTCTCATAGCGCATGTCAACATTATTTATGAGGATCTAAAAACTGCATGTGCTGCAGAAGCCACACATGCCATATTTACTACTGTCAGCAATCTTTGCTTTACAGTTGGAATTCATATTACACGTTGACCAAACTATAAAAACTATTGTTAGTGCAGAACAATTACAGAGAACTAAAAGTAGGAATGTAATGTTATCAAAACATCAAATGGCACTGTATGGTATTTACTGAATCATTTACAGGAAAAACTAAACTAGTGAATAGACTCCAGAAGCGTGCCAGAAGCATTTATTAAACAGTTTACATGAACACTGAACATATAAATGGCATACAAATTAGCCATCTATCTGTAAACTTTGAAACAGGAACTTCAATTTTTTAATTATAATAACAAAAAATTATTAAACCCTCCACACATCCGATTCAAAACCTGTCATACGTCAGTTTGCATATTCATTACGTCAGTGCATCATATTATCTTGCTTCTCTGTGGTCAAATAATGTTATTCAATGCCCCCTAATTCTCAGTAACACTGTTTTCACTGATATATTTAATGGTTTCTGTTGTCAGAAAAAAAGAATGAACATGAAATAGTGACTGAAATGCACCCCATTATAAGGCTTACTGAACTAGCTCTACCTTACAAGATGTTAATTAAATTAACATCCTTAAAATCGAGCCTTGTTTGATGAAACCAAGTACACATAATATATAGACAATGGCCATGTTCAGTCACCATGGGGGTCTGAAAAGTCGCTCAATTGACAACACTGATCTGTAGCGACAACAGATCACAAAGAATGATGGTCACGCTTGGGCTGATGGGAATTGTAGTTCCCGCTACCTCCCGTTCACTCCATTCGCCTGAGCAAACGTTTCTCAGAAGACCTATCGTTTTATCGAGTCATGCGACCACGGTAGTATAAAAAAAATCTGGTATTGCGGTACGACGGTATTTACAATACCATTACATCCCTACTGAAAGGTAATTTCTGACATTAAAAGAGTAGTTCACCCAAAAATAAATAGGCTGTAGATGAGTTTGTTTATTGATCTGAACAGTTTTGGAGACATTTAGCATTACATCACTTGCTCACCAATGGATCCTCTGCAGTGAATGGGTGCCGTCAAAATGAGACTCCAAACAGAGAGTCCAGTCCATTAACTAATGTTTTGTTAACTGAAAAGATGCATATTTCTAAGAAACTAATCCATCATTAAGACGCTTCAAACAGTTGCTTTCTTAAAAATAAAATATGAATCCTCTATCCATATTATTGCTTTCTCCAGTGAAAAGTCATCTTGTCTGATCCAGGAGAGAAATATGAACAGAATCAAACAGTCCAAACACATTTCTAAACAAATATGGTGGCGGATTTTGATGTTATAGGACACCCAGGGATGGACTTTTTTCACTGGAAGAAGCATTATTATGAATTATGGTCACATTGTTTGCTCACAGGATGGCCTGAGAGTGGATTATTGCAATGTTTTTATCAGCTGTTTAGAGTCTCATTCTGATGGCACCCATTCACTGCAGAGGAATGGGCAAGTGATATCTGATAATAATACAAACTCATCACAAAGAAGCTCTTAAATCTTCCTCGTCTTGAATGTAAATATATATATAAATATATATATATATATATATACACACACATATTCAATTAAAGGGATTTCTTAAACTAATCAGTGTTAGATAATTGTAGATTAAACTCATTGTGTCAGATGGCATGAGTTCTCCTGGTGTATGGAGGACTGACAAACAGCACCTGGCATGGGCCGTATTGTAAGCTTGATTATCAGCAGGAAGTCTTGAAGTAAAGCACAATAGGGTGTTTTGTTTCTCTTTCAACTCTTCTCCCTCCTTTTCCTCCTCCTCCTTTTTTCTATCCAAACAAAGCTGAACATGGCTGTTGAGAGTATTCAGTGATTCACCACCTGTGTGAGTGTGTAGATACAGGTCACATATTTAAAGGGCTTTAAAAGCAACAAAAAAGTGGAGTTTTTCTGCTGGCAAGACGTCAACGGCTGTCAGTTTCCAGAAGACAGGCATATTTTTGGTTTGGAGTTAAACAAAGCAGAGTACTCAGTGTCACTCTACCACACGGATGCGAAATTCCATCTGTCTGTCAAACTTTAGCTGGAGTTTCTGCAAGTAACTTTGCATTTTAATGTTGTAGAAGAAACGCAATGGAAAGAGTGAGCCGAAATTAGAGGATTTACATACCATTGTGCATTGTGTGATATTACATTCACCTTAATGGAATAGTTGACAATTCTGTCATCATTTACTCACCCTTGTGTAGTTCCAAATCTGTATACATTTCTCTGTTCTGTATAATACACAATATTTTGAAGAAAGTTTGTAACCAGGCTGTTTTGGTCACCACTGATGTCCATAGCAGGAAAAAAAAATACTATGAATGTCAAAGGTTACCCAAAACAGCCTGGTTACAAATTTTTTTCAAAATATCTTCATTTGTGTTTGGCAGAGCAAAGAAATTCATACAGATTTGGAACTACTTGAGGGTGAATAAATGATGACAGAATTTTCCATTAAAGAAAAAAAAAGAAAAAAAAAAAGAAAGGAGTACTTGACATCCGACATGACTGTTTAGACCCCGTGCTGATAACAAAACAATATCTGTTTTCAGATATTATGCAATAAACACTAGCTGGAAAGTCATTTTATTCTTCTGTGTTTATGATTAACAAAAGGCAGGAGTCAGGAAATACATCTCAGTTCAGGTGAAGAAAATACCCATGGTGTCATGTTGCGTTTAAGTCATTTCAAGGATTAAATTCAGTGTTTTTCAGTTTCATTAAGTTTTCACCAAGCAACCGCTCACAACAATCTAGAAACAACCTATCAACCACCCAGAACATCATGCAAAAAGTTTGGGGTTGGTAATGTTTCTGAAGGAATTTTCTGCATTTATTTGATCAAATATGATATTATACATTTGAATTTGATGCAAAGCTCTATTTTCAGCATCATTACTAAATTATTTAGTGTTACATGATCTTGTCGAAATCATTCTAATATGCTGATTTGCTGATAAATTATCTCTTTTTATTTCCCTCTAACTTCACATGAGAAAAATCAATCCTCTTGCATCTCTAGACTATTGACTTTTAGGGTCAGCTTACAACCACTTTTTTTTTGGAAGCCAGATTATTCCACATGATTATACTATACATGTTTTTACCAAGCAGCTTAAAAGTGTTGACAAAACAACTCATGATAAGGCAGATAGAACATTAGAGAATTTTGTTTTTAATATTTTAACATTTACCTTCACCGTGCTTTAGCAACACTCATCTCACCCGGCTGAATATATAGCAATGCCAAGACCACAGATTTAACATGAAATTTTTAAAAATATGTCTAGCTTTTGTTAAGAAAAAAAGCAGATTACATTGTGTGGTACTTGTAATATTTTGTTAGTGATCCAGACACGCAGCACATGTTTCCCCTGGAAGTTAAAACTCATTGTGACATTCCTGAGGAGTACTGTATTTTCCCCACAACACAAAGTATGTCTGACAAACAGCCATCAACTATATATGGATTATTCACATGGTTTGGGGAGAGTAAAATATTCCCAATTCAAGGTCCTGAGGTTTGGTTGGTTAGGGACGGGTCCAGTTGATTTAAACTGAGCGGGATGACAAACTGTGGAAACACAGCGTTCATAAAGTAGGAAATCATTTGTGACGTCTGATAGGTGGCGATTGGTCTTGAGCAAATCTTGTCTGTTTTCTTAGAGTAAGGGGATTCAATTCAAAGAGAGTTTGTCTGCCAAACGGAACAGGCTGAAAGACCGGAGAGTGTCCGTCACCAGGGAAACCGCGGATCCGATCGAACTCTCAGCGAGGAGCGAAGCCAACATGACCCAGATTTCACGTTCCTTACAGACAGTTCCTCGGGTTCTTGATTTTTTTGATCTGCTCGATGAGGGGAGCAGATCCAGACGTTAAGGCAGCTTTACACATATGTTTTGTCTGTGCTTATAGGCCTGGAGGAATATCTCAAAAGCGGTCTATTGGGTTAAACACACACACACACATACACAGAGAATTGTCTGAAATGATCTCTGCATGCTGCTTCCTATGTAATAGAGGAAGAAAAGAAACTTCTTTTGTTCCTGTTGTTCCTCAAAATAGGATGTGCCTGTCAGTTTATATTCATAACATAATGAAGTTGAGAACTAAACAGCTTCTGTGCACTCACTAATCTCAAAACATGATATTAATGAACAAATACAACTTAGAAATATTGTAAAGAATTCTAATTACTTTAAACTATGGAATGTATTCCAACTCAAATCGTTTGAATGTTAACTACCATTCAAACCTAACATTGGAGTCGGAAATATAATTACATTTTTTATTTTAATTTTTTTGAAAAATACAGTAAAACCAGTAGTATTGTGAAATATTGTTCAAATTTATAATAACTGTTTTCTAACACGTTTTAAAATGTAATTTATTCCTGTGGTGCAAAGCTGAATTTTCTGAATTATTTCTACATTCTTCAGTGTTACATGATCCTTTAGAAATCATTATAGTACAACAATTTGGTCAAACAATTGTCGTACTATAATGATTTCTAAAGGATTTATATATATATATATTCTAATAAAGAAGATCTTAGATTTCTCTGGCATCTATGATGTATTGTAGAACTTTCGGTTGTAGGACAAAGCTTGATCCCATCTGTGATAGCCTAGACTGAGGGACCAGCATAAGATTCTGGTCACTGGATCTTAGATTTCTCTGGGGTGTATAGGGGTGTAGTAATTCAGAGAGATAGTTAGGAGCCTGGTTATGTAAGGCCTCTTCTGTCCATGAGTCTGCTCCGGAGGCCTCCCCTGTCCACAAGTCTGCTCCTGAGGCCTCTTCTCTCCATGAGTCTGCCCCAGAGTTCTCACCTTTCCATGAGTACACTCCAGTGCCTCTAGAGGTGTCGTCTTCGGCCGTAGAACCTCTAGAGGTAGCTGCTTGTCAGGAACTCATGGCCACGGAGGCCATCCATGAATTCAAGGCCACAAAGGCTATCCATGAACTCACAGCTTGTCCTGTCACAGCCACGGAGGCCACCCCTGAACTCACGATCTGTGCTGTCATGGACACGGAGGCCATCTTTGAACCCACGGCCATGGAGGCCGCCCATGTAACCCTGATCTGCTTAGTCATGGCCAGGGAGTCTGCATAGGAACTGCCTGCTCTGCCGTCCCTGCCGTGGCGCCCTGCATTGCCGGCTCTGCCATGGCTTCCTCCTCAGACTTCTCCGCCATGGCTCTGTGTTCCACTACCACTGCTCCACGGCCTGGGACCTCCACAGTCCCACTGTCTTGCATTGCTCCGCAGCCCAGGTCCCCCACAGTCCCACCGTCTGCCACTAATCCACGGTCCACGTCCTACACTGTCCAAATGTCTGCCACTGGTCCACGTCTTCCATTGCTCCAAGGCCCAGGTCTTCCATTGATCCATTGTCTGCCACTGCTCCACTGCCCAGACCTACTGTTGCTCCATGACTTTGACCCCGTTCCACTTCATGGGTCTGGCCCTCCATCCCTCCCCTGGATCTACCACCCTCCTGGACTTTGGGTTTTGTTTGGGCGTCAGGAGCCACCCTTAGAGGGGGGATATGTAACACAGGTTTTGGGTTTTGTTTGGGTGTCCTTGTGTTGTTCATTGTTGTCATGTCTTCTATTTTGTAATATGATTCTGTCTATTGTGTCATGCTTCCCTTGCCCTCATGTCTCTTCGCTATTGGTTCCCTTTTTCTTTGTGTCATGTTCTGATTGGTTGTCCTTGTCATTGTGTCGTGTGTTCACTGGTCTGTTCTTGTCATGTGACTGTCATTGCTCTGTTTGTATTTGGCTATTGTTAAACCTTGTGCTTGTCGCGTATTAATATTACAATCCACTGTCAGTGAATTTAGTCTTTTCATGCCAAGTCTATGTTAAGTCTGTCTTAAGTCTGTTAATGCTACGTCTGTGTCAAGTCAAGTCGTTTGTTTGGGTTTTTGGATTGCACTGTCAATAAACTGCACTTGGGTTCATCTCACTGCCCTCCCTTTCTGTGGACCACTCATTACACTAATGCAAAATTCATTACAGGATGGAATTGAAACAGTCAAGATCAGTTCACTCTACAGCCATTTTGAAAATGGAATCAGATTGTCAAAATTTCCTGACTGCTCTATAATTAATAAAAGACATTTGGCTCCATATCTAACAATATTCTGGAAAGCATCTATGATATATTGTAGAACTTTCGGTTTTAGGACTGACCTCATCTGATGCGTAAACACCTACAGAATGATTCACCGTTGTCCCACTGTTAGAAATATTAGTGATTACATCACTAGTCCTGAATTAGCTCTGAAACTGATTACTCTGAAACTGGCCATACTTATGCTACGGGAAGGTGCATGAAGAGAATACAAAGTCCACCATGAGTGTTCAATTTGTATCAGAAATTGTCTTTGTCAATAAAGCAAGCAGATTTGGCAGAAGAAAGTGAATAAGTGCTTTCACTGATGGTGAGAATCTAGTCATGTCTGCGTAGTAATGGATGCATTGCTGGGCTTGTGTGTGTTATAATCAGCATATCCTGCATAAAAAAAGGAATTAGTTCTGCTCTGTCTTTCTAAATCTTCGCTGTGAGTGTGTTACATGGGAAATTCAGTCTGATACAGACATTTTCTCCCATGATACATTTCAAAAGGCAGACTTGCTTTGTTCGAAGACTCCAGGTGCTAATGTATC
Organism: Enteromius unitaeniatus; assembly: GCA_032359435.1. Classification (NCBI taxonomy): domain Eukaryota; kingdom Metazoa; phylum Chordata; class Actinopteri; order Cypriniformes; family Cyprinidae; genus Enteromius; species Enteromius unitaeniatus. Next base: position 15,732,025 of record JAUMHI010000064.1, read on the forward strand.
CACTTGTGAGTGACCTAATTCTGGGCACTCACGAGAGGCAGCAATCAGAAAAGCACATACAAGCACTACTTCACAAATCACAACACAATACCAGTTATTTTAACATTTTTATTTTTATGTTTTTATGTTAATGTACATTTGTGATTATGATGAGTGTTTTGGTCTCTTATGTAATACATGGACATAAGCACGTTTTTCCATTTCCAGTTTACATAAATGTACTAAACATTGTTTTATAAATAATCACATACTTATAATAGAAGTATATAAGTACATTTTGTAAGAATTATGCATTATTTTAGATTATATAAGTTTATATAATTTTAAATTTTTAAAAAATGATTTAGTTATTACAATAAAATATTTAAATAAAGATACAATAATTATTATTTTATGTGTGGAAATTCTATTTACATATTAATATACAGTACATACATTATGATATGTAAATGTACAATTGCAAATTATAGTTCTATCTGTCTACACATACTGTACAAAATGACTGTGATTTTAACTGTAAAAAACTATGCTACAGTAAAAACCTGTTAAATGGTTAATGATAAATTCCTGTAAACCTTACTGTAAACTGACATTCCCAGATATCCCTGCATTACATTTCAAATTTTGTTTGAATTTGATGTTTTTCTTTGAAATACCTATATGTTTCTTCTTAGTTTTTTCTTATCAGTTATGTCCATTAGGGTTGTATGTTACATATAATGTTGTTAAATTAATATTTATTGCATATTTCAGTTTAATGAGTCTCACTATGATGGTGTTTAGTGTTTGCGTGAAAAACACTGAGCACCTTCTATATGTGTTCATAATTAAATCTGCTTGTGATGGGTTTTGGTTCATCATGTGACTTTCATCATCACCTGCATTTGGTGGTTATCTGTGTTTTTCAAAGGTACAAAACAGATTTCCGTACTTTAATATGTTTATTAACATTATATCAATTAATGAAATTACGGTATTTAACTGTAAATGTAACTTAAAACCATAAAACATAAATTGTTGTTACCAACAACAACATTATACCACAGCTAGCATTTTTTTACTGTAGATTTTTTTACAGTGATCTATATGTGATATATGTCACGTAACGGTCCATTTGGTGTCTGCGTGCTTCTCAGCCGGAGCAAGGAGCGGAACACACGGAGATGCAGTTTAAACATTTATTTAGACACGGAGGGAAACAAAAGGCTGACGAAGCAGCAAAACACCGAGCAAAACACGAGCGTGAACACAATACATGCAACTTCAACATAGCACAACCAACACTGAAAGACATGAGCTTTAAATACACTCAACTCAACGAAGGGGGAGGAGACAGCTAAGGGTTCACAGGTGATACACATTGACTAATTAGGACAGGAAAGACCAAATATGGGCAAGACTAAACCAAACGATACACAAAGACAGGGGGGAACAACGGAACATACCAAAATAGAACTTAAACATAGACAGAGACAGACACGGAACATGACAATATATACAGTGATATATATTAAGACATTTATTAATGCTTTGTTTTTTAGATTTTTTTTTGTTGGCATTTTTGCCTTTATTGTATAGGACAGATCACAACTGACAGGAAGTGAAGTGGTAGAGAGATATTTAAAATAAACCATATATAAAAATAGTATTAGTATCAAAATTATACATGTTTTATTTAAAAAAAATACAGTATATGTCCAGAAATACTCAGTTATGGTTCCAGGCTGAGGTGAGAGTGAGGACAGCGGAGACTTATTTGACACCCCTGACCTGTTTAGATGACCTTTTATTCTCTCTGGACTTTCTCCAGCATTACATAATGAGAATATTTCATTCCCAGACAGCTCTATTGTTCTGTTCTTCCCTGCAAACGATGTCCAGACTAAAACAGACAACACAGCAGCAAATACTATAAACAAACAGGGCTGGAATTCACCATGAGCCGGAGCACTACGTTACGTCCAATCCAACTTTACCCTGGAGACCAAATATGGATGAGCATCTGTATCTCCCCCTCGGCAGACATGAATGAACAATGAAATGCGGTTTTATAAATCCACAGTGCTTCTCAGAGAATTTCCATCTGCTGCAGGCGAGTAACATACAGACACAAGCTACTATTGATGTGAGGTGTGCTATTTTAGTTTGAGGGTTATAGTGGAATACACAAATGGCATAATATATCTACATACTGACCGGGAAACTGGGTGTCCTTGCAGGCAGGTGAAGGGGGCACTGGAGCACAGAAGCTCAACAAGCCGCAAGCAGACAGCATTTCAGGGAATTTGTATTTGGGTAGTGGGGTAAATGTGGCTCAAATCCCACTGCAGATTTGCAAGCGTCTGTTGCGCTTTTGTCTGACGGTAGACTAGAAATAGTGGCTGTGAAGTCCCTCTGTGGATGCAAAAATGTGTTTCATTTCCTTCATTTGACAGTTGGCTTTGATTAAGTCGATTTTAAATATTTATAAAGTTAAATTATAAATTAAAAGAAAAAAAAATGCAATCTGCGTATGTCATTTGATAATGAAAGTTAATGACAACAGAAATGTAGTACATTTCAACACTGACTTCAGCGAATCAATTCAATAGCAACACTATATCTTAGCAGGTAATGCAACAAGTTTCCAATGTCATTTAATATGTCTGTCCTCACTGACTATCGTCTCGTTTAGCCAGACTTTTAACGGCTTAAGGTCTAGCCTTCAATACAATTTAAACTGTCAAGCAACACCTACGTAATAGACTGTCTGACCAACATGTAAAAACAAGTATTTAACTGCTTTTGCTTATTTATCTAACAGAATATAACACAGTAAAAGAGTTAGTTGGTACTAATTGTTTTCAACAACTTTGAGTATACTCAAAGATTTACTGCCACTAACCTGGAAATCTGGCTTTTTGAAATATAGCTGCATAAAAAATTCACTTACAGACGCCTTTGTGCTGTATTTATGCTCACTAGACTTTTACACATGCATTGTATGAATTGCATGTGTATGTATGTCACCATACTAGTGAGTGTGCAACTGGTACAACATTGTAACCAAAAATAATCATCTCTAACTGAAGTGCTAAGACTTTTAGTTCAGATTTCACTAAGCTATCAACTGCATTATTAACAGAATACAGAAGGCTGTATGCAAACATAGCAACCCAAAAAATATTACGCAGACAATCAGAACATTTTAACGCTACACTGGTCAACAGTATGGAATAAATCAGATATGTTAAAGATTTTAAAAGAGACATGAAAATTCAAATATCTGGCTTTGGCCAGTGGTGATAATGGCACAAGCATTAATGAAAAAGGAACATATGGGGAATCATTCCACTGCCAAACCAAAATCACGCACACATACTATGAATATGCTTCCCTACTGTCCACATACATTCAATAAAACACAGGATTTGGATGAAAAAAGACAGATCTGAATTCCAGAGATGATGATTTTTTCATCTGCTGAAAGGTTTTGTATAGTTCTCCTCTCCTTTTGGAAACACTAAGACAGCTGAGTTATGTTTCAGACCAGTCTGGGGATTTGTTTTTGTACTTATTTTTAAATGTGAATGAATGGTTGTTGAGACAGTGAGCGAGGAATAATAGATGATCGTACTGTTCCACTGATGGATCGAATGAGAGGGGTTGTGAGGTTTTCACAAGATGGGAGAGCAGGTCAGGATTGATTTGTTTGCTCAGATGGTTTGAGATGGCAGTCTGGAGAGGGAAAATTGATCAGCATGTGTGACGGGTCAGGTGGTCAGATTTAAATACACTTTAGGTTAAAATCTCAAGAACTTATCAATTCTGTAAAACATATTTCACCCATGAACGAACAAATTTGTAATAATTTAGTGTCATGTTGTTGCAGAACGCTTAATTAAAGAACCAGGGCATTAAGATAAAACATAATGTTTTAAAATTTATTATAAAGACATGTAAAAATATAAACATCTCAAATGTTTAGCTCTATGTGACTCAAGCGTTATATTTCAGGTTTTTTGAAGTCATATATTAGTAAAGGCGTAATTCCATACACCTAATTCTATACATTTGTATTGCAGTTAATTTTAACAAGAGTTGCCTGGTTTTGTTTTGGGAAATAGTTTTTCCGTACAATATGTTCTTTGAAAAGGAGACAAAATAGATTTAGTGTTATCATTTTATGGCCTTCAGATTTACAAAACAGAAAGACAGATAGCATGTACTGTCTGTTTCTCAAGCCAGAGTTCAGACTGAGAGCAACTGAAGAGAAAAAACGTATATTCCATTTTAGCCCTGATCTATCTGTGTGTGTGGATTCCCTGGGAGGTCACTAAAGACTGGAAATGTTGAGGTCACCTGTTTGTTTCCAGAGTGTTGATACAGCATTGTGTGTGTGTTTCTAGGCAGCAGGAGTGTCATTACACTGTCCCACCCAACAACAAACATTCTGAACTCTGACACAGACAAGAGGTCTTCAACTTATCTGAGCATGTTCAGTGACGTTTACCTCTCTGATACGCAGCTAAAATGTGTCTTGGCCTCAAGTCAATGATAAAACTCGATGCTTTTTGACCTGGGTCAGTGCTTGAAATTATTCTGGCTCATCTAGTTCACTAAAAAGAACCTGTAAAAAACCACAAACTGAGCCTTGATTAAAATACTGTTTGCATGTGAACTCGCTATTTCTCCCGAACTCCTTTGTAACAGAATGAACCGTCACTAGAGTTCAGCAACGGTCATTTTTAAGGCTCACTTGTGACTCACCCAGCGAGAGGGGCTGTGTTGTGTTCAGCTCGGCCCGGCTGCCCAGCCAATCACTGAACGACAGCTAGGGGAGCTGTCTGCCACTCTGGTAGTTTCCGAATCGCCCACAGAGGCCGCCGTTCCCATTACTCAGTGAGAGGGGCTGAGTGATGCTCAACCTGTCATCAACCGACAGCTAGGGGAGCTGTCTACCTCGCTCGTGACTCCCGAGTCGCCCCTAGAGGGTGCCGTTCCTATCACTCAGCGCGAGGGTGTCATAGGACAGCTAGGAGAGCTGTCTGCCACACCAGAGGTTCTCGGGACACCCGCACAGGATGCTGGCACCATCACTCAGCGAGGGCTGAGTGATGATCAGTGGGAAGCAGGGCCACAGCTAGGAGGGCTGCCGGCCATCCCAGCGGTGCCTGCTCCTCTCGCAGAGGGCGTCGGTTCTGCACCACGGCCCAAGAGGTTGTGTGCAGCCCAGTCTGTTCCTATTACACAGCCTGACGAGCTGTCGAAGGCCCTCATGATTTGAGGGCCTTCGACACGAGGGACACGGCACGAGGGACCGTGCTTAGCCCAGTCGATCCCAGTTACGCAGCCAGCGAAGCTGCTGAAGGTCGATAACGGGTCTTTCTCGTGTTGCACAGTACGAGGGGCTGTGTCAAGACCAGTCAGTCATGGTTTCCCTGTCAATCGAGCTATCTGAGGCCTATGACTCTGACTCATGGTCTCCTCTGCCTGCATCACTTAAGTGGGCTTCTACGCCGTCTGCCCCACCCTGGAGGTCGTTCCTGCCGGCTCCTAAGCCTGGGGTGTCTGGAAGCCGCCCCTTAGAGGGGGGGCTATGTCATGATCTGCTGGCATGGCAATCCAGCTCCCTGCAAACTGTGTGTGTGTCTTATGTCTGTTTTCATTCATGGACTCTCTTCAAAGAACTCATGTCTCTGCCCACTCATTTGTTGTCTAGGTGCTTCATTGTTTGTCTCCACCCCCGTTGTTGGTTGTCTTGGTGTTTGAGTGTTGTTCACAGTTCATTGTTTGTTGTTACAATTCATGCGTGTTCCTAGTACCTCGCTATTCTGTCTGTTGGATTTTCTGTTGACGATTTTTGCCTGGATCTGGACTTTCCCTCTTGTCTCTCCCCAAGGACCCTGTTTAACGGTATTTTGACCTTTTGCTTTGTTTTTCGACTCTGCCTCTGTTTTTGTCTCCTGTAACACTGTCTGCCGGCACTCGACTATTATTGTCCTGACCCTGAGCCTTGATTAAAATACTGTTTGCACGTGAACTCGCTATTTCTCCCGAACTCCTTTGTAAAACTAATAAAGTTGCTGTTGTTGCTGACATGTTATCTACAACTTGGTCAGCCTGAGGCAGAGAAAACTGATAGCAGCTTTTCATTTTTGGGTGAAATGTCCCATTAAAACCTGCATACTTGCCATACAAAACAGATTTTCAGAGCCCCTTTTTCTCAATTTTAATCTTCTTTTATGCACATCTGGCCCTGCAGAGTGTTTCACAGGACACATTGTGTTGCAGTTTTTAATGGGATTTTACTTTGTGTTGAGGCCTTATTGAATATCCAGTACCCCCCAAAATGGTAATAACTTCAACGATGTACACTACTGGTGCCATAGTGCTAAAAGTAGGTCAGTGAACAAGCCCCAGCACAACCCACCACAGCAATGTGTTTGTCTTCAAATTATAAGGGGGCCTAATAAAAGAAAAGATGTTTTCAGTGGTAAGGAAATGTTTTGTGATGGTGTATACAGCACAAATTCAGTATCATTGAAAGTATTTAATTAAAACGGATGGTTAGGTTTAGAACTTTCAATGTGTTTGAGTGTTCAGCGTATACAAAGTGCATGTTGTTCACCCTGACACACACTGAAATATTCAATGTCTTTCTTTAAAATTCCCCAAAGTACACCATCCTCAAAGTACACCACAACCAGATGGTCCAAAAGCTCAATGGATCCTCTCCATGAATAACTAGACCAAAACCGCACTTCTCCATCTCAGGTCTAACATCTCTGTACTAGACATTTCCCTCAGGAATCCTCAGCTCTTTCCACAAGTTCTGCTCACAAATGTGAAAAGCAGACTAGACGCATAGCAAAACTGAAAATGTGTTTGGCTTAAAGGGGTCGAATCATGAGGAATCGCAACTTCCTTGATGTCCTGAGATAAAAGAGCTGCACTTTGTTTAACAACTTCCCCACTAGGAATCTATTTAAAACAAGCTGCAAATATGACTCATTCTAAACTTCCGCAATCCTCTGACATAAACAACTGATTGTTCATGTTAATTAGTAACACCAATTGATGTTCTGGAATTAGCCTGCCTAGTTATAGTAAATTAAGGAAGAATGGCCAGGGCAGACATACTACTTGTAAAAAATAAAAAAAACCCTGACAATTATGCTTAAATTTAAGTAACATTTTGACAGAACTTGAGTGGGTGATGTCTGCCCCTCTGAATAGCCTTTTGAAGGATCCCAAGATTGAAAATTCATTGTCTGCAAGTTCTCTCCAAGTGTTACATCCCTGGGTCAACTCTATATGTCAAAGAGAGGGTGGAAAATACTAATGAGAAACATCTAGATTACGAACGTGCCTTTGAGCTTTATACAAAAGGCCAATGAATATTGGCATGCACTTGATTGCACTTAGGTGCAACTCATCACTGTGTGAGTATAAGAGGGCACGAGCGGAACGCACATGCAGGTTTTCGCTGTAGAGCCAAGCCGGCGTCAGCGCAACCTCAGAGTCGTGGCAGGAGAAAGCAAAATGTTTCCTTTCCCTCCATCAGGGAACGTGGGTTACGTTCGTAACCTAGACATTACCCTTTCAGTCGAATCACTTCGACGTTACATATGGGAGCACCCATGGAAAGGGCCACGACTCTGGGGCTGTGTTATGCGGAGATCTACTTTTCAAGTTCGTCAGCAGAGGATCTGCACGCAACCTTCCCAACCCTCTGCGGCCCAAGAAGGGGGGCAACAGAGTTGCTTTCAGTGGTGCTGAAGCAAGTGGTTGAGGGCGGAGCACATGAATAACACAAATTTTTACATGTCGAATAAAAATGCAATATATCGATAATATTATGGATATAATTGAAGGGAACACAGCCTTGTGTAGACCGTGGACATGTTTTATAGCCACACCTCGGGCAAAGGAGACCAGAGGAAGCACAGCTGTAGCTACTCTGCTCTAGTCCGACTGCGGGGCAGGGAGGACTCAGGTTAAGCACAGTTAAGGGAACACTGAGAGAAAATAGCGCACGGATCCCGTAGGAGTGGCGCAGCAAGCCGGCACCAGCCGGTCCTCTCGCTCACCTGCTGTCCTCCTGAGGACTCAAGAAGACACAGCCTCTATGCAGAGGTCCTTTTTTCTGTAAACCTAGCGAAGGTGACGGTGTCACCCAGCCTGCAGCTCTAACTATGTTAAGAGGTTCCATGAGGGGCGCAGCCTCCACTGCATTGTGAAATGCGGCTGTGACAGCGACATACACTTTGAGAGAAGAAGGGACATATTTCTTTATGTACGCGATAACCACTGTGTTGTCCGTCCGGACTGGCTAACACGGCTAACAACTCGAGGCATTTTTATGTAATATGGCAAAGCAGCTGGACGCCTGGCTGTTTGCCTGTTGTATACAGCACCCCAGCCTTTGGACGAGGCACCCGTGTCCTTGACTACGACTTGCCTGGGCATGGCCAATAGATGGCTACACTGTGGGAAAACACCAGTCCGGAGTGTGCCACAGTGCTGCCATCTAAGGACCCGATCGTGTAACCAACGCTGAGTGGTCTCATATGAATCAGCCCAGTGACATGTTTGCATGCGGCCGAGCTGTCATATGCCCCAGGAGCCTCCTTTTAGAGGGACCGCTGTCTTGTGCCTGACATCTAGGCAGTTCAGCGTGGTCTGCGCGCACGGTGCGAGGCGGGCAGAGCGATTGAGTCCAACTCCATACCGAGAAAAGAGATCCTCTCCTTCGTTTTATTTTCCGGGGAGAGTTTACTCTTTACTCGGTCGACCTGATGACCCTGAAGGCTATGTCCCTGTCCCTGCGCTTTTTTGTACAAGAAATCCCGCGAGTGAGCCATTATCAGCCAGTCGCCGAGATAGCTGTTAGGATGCGGATGTCTCTCTGCTGCTTCAGCGGGGAGAGAACAGTTTTTGATAGGGACAGGCCACAGGGTGTTGTACTGATATACTCGATCCTCGAACTAAACCACTTTATTGAAAGGGGTCTGAGTCGAGGCAATCGAGGCATAAAAGCACGCGTCCTCAGGTCGATGGATGCGGACCAACCCTGGCCCTGGCTGCATGCTTAGCATGCACTTCAGAGCGAGTCTTTTGACTGGCTGCTTCACTAGGAAGGGACTGGTTCAAAGCTCAGGATGGGTCTCAACGGACTGAGTGTAGTGAATGCTGCGGTGTGGGTGCCTGGCGAACTGAATCGTATAGCCGAGGCGTACCGTCCGTATCAACCACCACGAGGGGCTGAGAAGCGCTATCGCCCGCCTCTCCGGGTGTTAAAAGCTGGTCCCTGATCAGCAGACGCAGCCAGCTCAACGATGGGGGTCGGAGCAGAATTCCTAGACGCTGCAGGGGGACGCCCTCGGTGACGAGCAAACGGAGGAGCACTCGGGGGCGGGCTGGCTGGCCCAGGCAGGACGTGAGACATTGCCTCAGTCTGTTTGGAGAACTCCTGGGCTAAGTCCTTGACAGTGTCACCGAATAGGCCAGCCTGCAAGATGGGGGTGCAGACACGCGAGACATTGATCATGCCCATCCGAAGAGGTGAGGAAAGTCCCGCACCCAGAAGTGCACAATCGGCTCGACATTCCGGAGAATGCGTCACCAACTGTGGGAAAAATTCACTCTTTCGCTCGGTTGCCCAGGGAAGACTTATCGCGGCAGCTCCGTGCACTCAAAAAGGTCTTTGCTCACTGGATTTGCAAGATGACTGGCACATCCAGCCTTTAAAAAGTCTACCAGCCCGCAGGAATCGCTGACAGCCGCCCAGATAAAACGCTGTCAGACGAGAGAGCAGGAAAGCAGAGACTCTTGAAAGCAGGACTCTTCCTCGTATCGATCTCCAAACTCGCAGAGGGGGTCTCCTGAAGTAGCACAGAACGGCTTCAGCTCTGAAGCGAAAGTCTGCATGTGCATTCCGCTCGTGCCCTCTTATACTCACACAGTGATGAGGTGCACCTGAGCGCAATCAAGTGCACGCCAATATTCATTGGCCTTTTGTATAATGCTCAAAGGCATTTGGTCTCTCTGGCGAGTTCCCATATGTAACATTGAAGTGATTCGACTGAAAGGGTAACTAAATTATTATTGTTTTGGTAGGATAAAATAAAATGAACTATTCACTATGACTTTTCACTCAATAAACTCCTAATTATTTCTTAATTCCTTATTAATAGTAAGGTAGTTGTTAAGTTTAGGTATTGAGTAGGATTGGGGATGTATAATTTGTGCTTAATTACGACTAAAAAAATTGATAATATTCTAGTTAATATGCATGCTAATAAACAACTATAAGATACCCTAAAATAAACACAGACAAAATACTTAAAGAAGTAAATACCAGAATGACATCTATATCTGTAGCAATCTAGTGCATCGCAGTGTAAGCTTCATGGTAAACTACATCTTGCTTGTCAACGTGATCCAATTGACAACAGAAATATCCTGTTTCTTGACTTCATGTAGTGGTTATTTTGGGAAAATCCAGGTATTTTAAGCAATAAGAGTCTAAAAAGTTTGTGCTATATGAAATTAAGTAAGAAAATAAATCTATCAGTACTTTTGTACTTAATTACATAAAAAAACATGTTTTTGTACTTTCAAAGTGTTAACACTTTGAAATCATACTAAATTACCAAAAATTACTAACAACTGAGCATGCAAACTGGAAGATTATAAAAGAAAAACAATGCAATTCTGCTTTTGGTGGGGTCTGTGGACACAAATTTTGTATGTGCCTCTCCATATATGACTTTTTCTTAACAAAAGGTACAGTATCTGAATGCAATATTCAGTTGTTGATGCATCAGTCTGGCAGTTTTCAGGGCACTATACAAACATGGCGTTTTTGCACTGAAAAGGGGAAACAAGTACCAGCAAGGTTTTAAAAAAAGGTACCAAACAGAAAGAGATCAAATCGTCTCATTGTAGAAGAGGTGCAGTGATGAAAGAAAGCTTGAAGAACAGAGCACAAAAAAAGAGGGGGAAGAGCGGTGTGTGTGCAACCAGTATCGCAGACATGTCTCGCACTGGAAATGGAACTGTCAACACCCCACCATGCATCATCACTCACATCACACACACACTCACACTCATACACTGTTGTTCTCATTGCAATGCAATTCAACTTTTAAAGAGAAAAAATGGGGACAGAGAGGGGAATGTGTGGTGCTGTGTCCAACCGAATCTAATTTTGCTCTCTAAACATTTATTGTTATGTTTTATCCACTGGGGATTGATTGGAGCATAAAAATGGGCAGGTGTAATAGGGCTAAAACAGGGGTTGGTAACATAAACTGATAATTTGTTACACTGGTAAAAGAAAATAAACAAGATCAAATTTAAATTCATGTTGACCTCAAAGGTTCTATCTGGTACAGCATTTGCTGTGGTTGTAGCTCTCAGAAGAAGACAACGGTAGAAATAGTTTCTTATGAATTACGAGGTCTGGAAATTGTGGTCAAACCAATCCAGCAGTCATGAACAACAATAGACATATTGTGAGATATGTGTGTCTTGACACGAAATCCACAGGAAGTGGGTGATAAATACGCAGCAAAAAGTCAAACCCCATTAATTACCATTTTCATCTTTTCAACTTTATCACTATGTGGGACTCAGCAACCATGATTCAACAGACAGGAGATTTATGTTAAGGTTTTAAAAAAATTCTGGGCAAGTCCTTCAGCTCTCTAACAAATAACACTAATTGATAGGTTTTCACACCAGACCTTTTAAATGTAGATTATCCCTCCAGTTCTGAACAGGTATTTTCTATTATTTAGTACCTGGTTAGATGGCTACATGTGGTACTGAAAATTTTTAAATTGTCTATTTTATTTTATTTTATTTTAAAATCAAATATTAAATTAAATTAATAGACAGGAAACAAAAATTTTAACCAATTTAACAATTATTAAATGTTTAATGAAATATTACATATAAAATTAAATATTAATTAATACATTTATTTATTTATTAAATTTAATTATTAATTTATTTATTTTCCTTTATGCATTCCTATAAACCTCAACTTAAATTTTGTACAGTTTTAATAGCTGGCAATGGCGTGTGTGTGTATAATAAATATAAAAAGTTTGATCAGGAATTGAATAAGAGAAGCAAATAACCGATTCATCTGTAAATTTCAAGGAAACAACTGATGTTTTACACACTGCAGGGTGTCCCATACATGTCCATATTATCTGAAAGTATGATCTTCAAAGACACTCTGACCTTTTGGTGGGGTCTTACCCAGTGTGTGTGTTTTTTTTTGCTGAGGTGATAACTCTTAAGAAAAGTCTCTCCATCTCTGAACAACAAAGGTTTCATAGCTCTTTATTTCGTTTCCTTGACCTTCACATGCCCTGGATTCTGACACAATGCTCCACAGCTACAGGGTCACCAAAGGTCAGTGTGATTATAAAGGACCTGGAAAGACATATAGAGAGAGAATGAGAGGGGTTGTCAAGACTTTGCTGATGCCACAGGAAGCTCTGCTGATTACTGGTGTTGATGGATTAGATGGGCGGAACCTTCGCAGTATCCTGAAGGACCTGGGATACTAACACAATACCTTCAGGTTCAATCTCAAGTAGAAAAGTGACTGAGAACTAAGTTAAATCATCATTGTGACCTTGAACAAAGCAGGGGGCCTAAATCTACCCCTAAGAAATATCCCCAAATTAAAGTTTCATTGCTCAGAGGCTGCTCTTTTACTGCACATTTAATGGACTTTTTGTCATCTTTAGACAAAATAAAATAAAATAGTGCATAGATGTTTTTCTTGAGTATCATATTTAATACATCAAGCTCATATTCCTCAAAAGCCTGATTAATCATATGTGATACCTACATTTTAACATGATATTTAAATAAATAAAAAAATAAAAAATGGATGATCGAGTACATCTAAGTTGCTACAGTCCAGGAACCATTCATCCAGAAATATTGCTATAAAATACATCAAAGTTATTATAATGTTTACTTTATAAAAAGTAAAGATTAAGATATAAGAGAGGGAATAAAAAAAATTTATATTGCTTACGACAGAAGACATGTAGTAGATTGCGTACAAGAGTTTTTTGTAAAGTTTTGATCTTGTTGATCATTTAGAGGCATTACAAAATTTTATATCAAATATGATACAGTAGATTATATCAGAGAGAATAATGAAATATTAAAGAGCTTTCTTTTGTGGTTCCTCTTTTCTAAAGCATAAAATACTTCTACATTTTGTAAAAACTTCCTACCTAAAATACAAACACACATACACACACACCACACGCACACCAAGGTGTTTTGTGATTGTTTTCTCAGATCATGAGAACCAGTCCAAAAATTCCCTGGACACAAATTCCTCTCTTGGTTCAACTCACAAGACCAAGTGCAGTTCACTGACAGACTCCTCATGGTAGAGTATACATTTGTTACTCACATGGTGGTGCCTCTAGAGTCAAACAGAATGATCCCATTCTGCCAAAGCATGTGTATTGTAAGTTTTTAACAGCCCAGCTGCTAAACACAAAAATAGTTCAAGCATCACCCACCATCAACGGCCTGCAACCACCTAAGCCTTTAGTATAGAACAACCACAAATCTCTCACTCATGGAAACCAACCTTAAGGCAACAGCTGGTATAGAACACTGTGCAGCTGAAAGTTTGCAAAAACATAAAACTTTCTTTTCCTGTTATTTCATATCTTGACTGAAACTGCAAACTAATGTTTTTTTTTATACAACCCTGGAAAGAGAGCTCTCTGGCTATGAGCAGACTGTTGATCTATCTTGTAAATTTCTATCAACCAATGGACAAGTTACAAAACAGAGTTAAAGTTCCTGTCAAAACATGCAAATTACTGTTTTAACAGCGATGTATCACAATTAAGGTTTTATATTCACTAAAATGGTTTATATAAGACAAAAATGTGTGGCATTTGTCTACATGCCAAAACAACGTACACTATAACACAAGGTGTTCCAAGGAGTTCTATAAACTCTATAAAAATGGTTAACTGCGAGTTCTCTTACTTAATAATGTGACATTTCATGTAATTTTATAGTATGTTCAGTTTCTAATGCGATGGTCAATGTGTAAGGTAAAAACTGATTTTAGTGGTATTATTTAGCTAGTGTATAAGGTGCCGCTTTGGGGGTGTTAAAAGCTCACAAATGCTGCTTTAAATTAAATCGACCAATCACCGGAGGAGTTCAGAAAATGTTGAACTAATCGTTTGGGAGTCATTGAACAATTAAGGTAAAAATAAATGCATATTATAAGACAATGAAAGTGCTTTTTGACTTTGTATGCATGTCAACCTGTTGCTTAGGACTCCCCAAACCAAAATATGAATCTTTAATAAACCAGAATAGGGGTTCTTTAATACAGTGTATGATTTTGAATTTATGAAGTTGAATACTTTGGATTAGGGGTTATGACGCTCACAGTATAAAGTTATAGTGCAGTTATAGTGCTCTCAATACAACTTTATAGTGTAGTTACAGCGCTTGTATGTAACATTACTTAACCAAATGATTCCTAAAGTAATTAAAGAAAAAAATCTCTGTGGCGCTCCAGCTGAGCCTTGTTATAGTGAGAAAAATGAGGAAGTCATTTAAAGGATGTTTGTGAAGGAAACAGGTGCACAAAAACACTGCGTGTCACAGAAAGCTCCTTCTAACCCAGCTGCCACTAATCTATGACAAATGCTTGTTTTGAGATGTATGATTGCAGATATGATTGTGGCCCTGGAACAAAGAGCGGAGCTCTGAGTCTGCAGGAACTACTCATGAAAGCAGTAGAATTGGGAGAGGCAGGCAAACATGACGGCTGTGCTTGGAATAGCATGCTATGAAACTGCTATGCTGGCAGAATGTAGTATGAATACTATGCATATGCTAATGTTTGGCATGCATGGAAAATCCAGATAATAATTTTTCAAAATTTGCAATAAGCAATTATATATTTCCATCATGTCATAATCTACTAGCAGGGGCCGACAAAGCTATGCTTACCAACCAAACGTCAACTGGATGACCGATACTACTAGGGTCACCATACAGTAGGTGTACAGTACATCATTTTTTCCTGGGCATGTTGCTGGGCTTTCTAAAATTGCTTAAAATGTCCAGGCTTTGGTTTTGTTTCTTATTGATCCATCTTCTTCCACTTATCCGGGTCGCGGGGGCAGTAGTCTAAGCAGGGATGCCCAGACTTCCGTCTCCCCAGACACTTCCTCCAGCTCTTCCGGGGGAAAACAAAGGCATTCCCAGACCACCCGAGAGACATAGTCCCTCCAGCGTGTCCTAGGTCGTCCCCGGGCCTCCTCCCGGTGGGACATGCCCGGAACACCTCCACAGGGAGACGTCCAGGAGGCATCCGGAACAAATGCCCGAGCCACCTCAGCTGGCCTCTCTCGATGTGGAAGAGTAACGGATCTACTCTGAGCTCCTCCCGAGTGACCGAGCTCCTCACCCTTTCTCTAAGGGAGCGCCCAGCCACCCTGCGGAGGAAACTCATTTCGGCCTCCACCTGGGGCAGGAACTCCCCACCAACCTGAAGGGGACAGGCCACCCTTTTCCGGCTGAGAACCATGGCCTCAGATTTGGAGGTGCTGATTCTCATCCCAGCCGCTTCACACTCAGCTGCAAACCGCCCCAGTGCCCGCTGTAGGTCTTGGTTCGAAGAAGCCAACTGCACAACATCATCTCATCAACCCAAACCAGACCCCCTCCTGCTCCTGACTGCGCCTAGAATAGAAACTGCTCCTGACTGCGCCTAGACCAGTGACAAAGGGCAGCCCTGCCGGAGTCCAATACGCACTGGGAACAAGTCTGACTTACTGCCGGCAATGTGAAACAAGCTCCTGCTCTGGTCATACAGGGACCTGACAGCCCTTGACCCCCGTACTCCCAGAGCACCCCCCACAGGACACCGCGAGGGACATGGTCGAATGCCTTTTTTCAAGTCGACGAAACACATGTGGACTGGTTGGGCAAACTCCCATGAGCCCTCCAGTACCCTAAAGAGGGTATAGAGCTGCCAGAGGCACTGTCCCCAACCTCCACGTGATACCATAGAGACGTGTCAGCCAAGACAGCCCCACGGCATCCAGAGACCTAAGGTACTCAGAGTTATCTCATCCACTCCCGGTGCCTTGCCACCGAGGAGCTTCTTAACTACCTCAGCTACTTCGGCCCGGGTAATGGTCGA